>CM055032.1:10677869-10726641 GCA_029204005.1 Salix udensis
TCCATAATAATTAGATTAAGTTATGAAATAAAAATTGGAAGTGTAATATGAATTGGTTGATAATTTGGCACCTTATGGTATACGGGAGACTACATTGAAATTTCAGTGAAAACTTTATATATATATATATATATATATATATATATACTAGCCAATGCTCCTGCGCCTCGTCGAGGGCGGCACCATATTTTTTTCAACGTAAAAAATATTATTTTTGTGTATTTTTTTATTATAATATAAATTTAGTCAAAATAATAAATTTTAATATAAGTTTTCTATAAAATATATAAATTTTAAATCGATATAAATTTATCTGCTTAGTAGTTTCCAACGAAATAACCCAGACATAAACTTATCATCATCATTAAAAAGGATAAAAAACTCGGATATCTGAATTATTGAGTTCACTGTATTAAGATTAGTTCATTTTATATTTCAATTTAAATCAAACAAAAATAAAAGATATAAATTGTGAAAATACCTGAAATAATCAAATAACAAAACTAAATGGTTGATTTTCTATCAACAAAAAGATGAAAACATAAATTGAAAATCCATCAATACGTTATTGTCATTATCATTGCTATAACAACTAAAATTATTATCAACATTACTGTCAAAACAATTAAAGAAATAATTACTAAAATTATCATTATTATTGGGCAAATAACAAAATCATAAAAATCATCTAATCTAAAGAACAATTAAAAAAACAGAAACCACAAAAAAAAAATAAAGAAAAAAATAGAGCAATATTAATTTTAAAATGATAACCGACATAAATTAAAATTTCAGGAAAATCATTAAAAAAATCAAAAGATTTCTATAAAGAAGAAATTAAAAAATAATCACTAAAATTATTATTATTATTGCGTAAATAATAAAATTAGACAAATCATTTAATCCAAAAAACAAATAAAAAATATCAAAAAAACACAAAAAAAAATAAATAAAGAGATAACGGGAGCAATATTAATTTTAAAATGATTACAAACATAAATTAAAATTCCAAGATTTAACCGATTAAAAATAAAACCTAAATAAAAAAAGAAAAAAACTAAAAACAAAAACTAAAAGCATAAATGCATATATACTAATAAAAAATAAACATTGTCCAAGATTTGTTTTTTAAAAACCAAATGAATTAATATCAAATAAAAATTGAAAGAATAAGGACTTGAATGAATATGACCGGAGCGCGCCGCTCTTGTGGATAGAGGACATTACGGCGCATCTCCCGACACACCGGAAGTGAATTTTTGACCGCCTTCATGATCCGCACGCGCCTCCTCAAGGGAGCGTTGGCGTGAAACAGCTGCTGCGGGCGCGTATGGGACGACGCACCCGCGGTTCATCCGAAAAAAATAATAAAATAATGGTTAATTACCTACACACCCCTCGAACCCACTAGTATTCACGAAAAAAACCTAATGGGAAAATACATCCCACGCTCCCGTTCTTTCGTAAGCTATTTTGTCTTTTCGAGGGTTGTTTCCAGTCGGTGCATTGCGCAAAAGAAGTTGGGAAAAACCGATAGAGACCTTGCCTCCTATGCACTATTATGTCATTTTCAATGGGCATATTCGTTAATGCACTTGTTCATAGGCGGGAAAAAAAAAGGAGCACATGCACGCGAAGCACCGGAGCAAATATTCAGTCCACAGTGCAATGTGTCTTAGTGCACAGTAAAAATTGACAATAGTGAAATGCCCATGCCGATTATATTTTAGGTAATATATACAATAATCCTAAAATTTCCATTTACCTTTTGTGTGTTATCCTGGAAATTATAAAATAAACTAAAAAAGGTTAGTGTTCCATTGTAGCATATAAGTGAAAACACTATGGATTGTAATAGTGTGTTTTTGGATCGGTTTGGTCGGGTCACCGATTTTTATAAAATAAACTAAAAGAGGTAAATGTTTCACTGTAGCATGTGAGTGAAAACACTGTGGATTGTAATAGTGTGTTTTTGGGTCGGTTCGGTTCTAATTACGTTTTCTTTTGTTTTTTTTCTAATTATTTGTTTTTGATTTTTTTTTCATTTCTTTCTTTTTTTATTTATTTTTTCATTACATTTTTTTTTCTAATTATTTTTTTCATTTTTTTCCATGATATATATTTTTTTGCTGGTTATACTTTGTAATTTTTTTTCCACTTATATTTTTTGTTTTTTTTCCACTTATATTTTTTTTCTTGCTGATTCTACAAAATATCCTTAGTGTCTATTTTCTTGTTCGCCTTGAATTTGCGACATAATTTTTTTTTTTTTTGTTACTGTCCATAATATAATAGTAGCCTAAAAAAGGTAAAAAGAATAAAACTTAATAAAAAACCTCGTTCAAAAATGTTTATTGGTTTTTACCGTTGAACATTCAACAAGGTAAAAATGGTGAAATAAATTCAAAATTAGCTCAAATTTGAAAGTCTTATCATCGAGGTCCTAATTGCATCAAATATTAACTTTAGGTCAATTGAATATCATTTGTTTAGGTTTCAAATTTCAAGTCTAATCAGGTTTGATTCAAACGATTTTGCGTCAACATATCAAACCTTATCGTAAATTTCTCAAATTGAATGTTCAATCTATGTAAGTTAAGTTGCACTTCATCACAAATTATAGCTCAATTGGACATCATTTACCTTAGGTTCCAGATTCGAACTTAACAACAAGTCTTTTTTTTTGTCAAGTTTGAAATTCATTTTGCTTATGCTATTTTCATTTTTTATAGCATATTTACAACATATGTAAGATATTTAGGTGTCGGCTCATCATTTTGCATACTGTGTTTATTTTTTGGAGTCTTAAATTTCGTCCATATTTCATATAGATTCACTTGCCACTCATAAGACTATCATCATAATTTCATTTCCCTAGTTTTCTATGTTTTATTGCTTCTTGAGTCATATACACCTATTTACATTGTGCTCTGAAGTTGGTTGTATTTGGTGCTGGTTTCAGTTTCGCATGAAGGTAAGACGAGAAGTGTAAGCATTTGAGGACATTAATAGTTGTTGAGTGAAAAATGAGTGGTGTGAGGATATATTATTTTACCACTAACTAATTTTTTACAGGGTACTATCAAGTCATATCGGGGACAACACACCACCCCCCTCTCAAGGGTGAGCTTAGTTCTAAATGCAAACCTTGACAAAAAATAATGCGAGAGGATAAATTTTATGATAAGAAATATTTGTGATGGACTTGATAGTGTGGACAAGCATGATAATGAAGCTAGTACAAGTACATATAGTGCAAGAAAGGTTTGGGTTGAACCCAGAAATCAAATAATAACAGTAGGACCGAAAGGCTATGGTAGGCTGATTATGAGGCTTTTGAGGAGTACATTGATGATATTGGTGATTAAGATAAGACCATAGGTGATAGGGAAGGTTTTTAAAAGCCTAGAAATCAAAGGGATTTTGGGAATAGAATTAGGGGCCAATTCGGCAAAAGAGAAAACTTTCATAGTTTTAGGGGACATGATGATATAGATGGTGACTTGGATGCTATAAGACTAAAAAATACCTAATTTTCTAGGTAAAAAACAATCTCGGGAGCGCATTTGGAGTGGAATAAAAGGTGGATTGGATTTTTTGATTGCCATAACTAGTACGAGGCGAAGAAGGTTAAATTCACGGTCATTGAATTTAGGGAGTACATATTGATTTGATGAGATCGAGAATGGGATTAGTAGGAGGAGTAGAAAAAGGCCGATAATGTGCCTTACCACTATTATAGAGATTTATATATGAAATTGTAGGGGGTTTGAATCAAGGTTCTAAGTTTGTGGATGAGTATTTCAAGGAGATGGAGATCGTAATGCTCAGGGCCAATATGATTGAGGATAGGGATTTCTTAAGGCCCTGAATAGAGACATTGTGAATGTTGTAGAATTACAATAATATATAGAGTGAGAGGACATGGTTCATATGACAACAAAATGAAGAGGTAAATAAAGATAAGGGGGCAACACACATTTCCGGACCACTTCGGTTTTATCTTCCTCAACATGGAGGCCAAATATGAAGAGAGAGCGTTGTCCAACCAAAGCCTTATCTGCATGGAAGGGTCGAACCACCTAAGCCTAAAACGGATGCTAATACAAATGGAAAAGGTAATTCTAAATCTCAACCTACTCGTGATAAAGATATTAAATGTTTTAAGTGTTTAGGGAAGGGGCACATTGCATCTTAATGCCTAATTTAAGAGTTATGCTTACAAGAGATAATGAGGAGATTAAAACTGAAAGTGACAAATCTAAAAGTGAAGAGATACCACCTATGGAGGATAATAGTGATGAGGAGAGTGCATATCTGTTGAGGGGAAAACCTTGGTTTTTAAGGTGTGAGTTGAACATGCAAATCAAAGAAAATGATGTAGAATAACAATGAAAAAACATATTTCACACTCAATGTCGTATACATAACAAGGTGTGTAGCATGATAATTGATGGTGGTAATTATGCTAATATATCAATACACTTCTGAAGACACTGAATCTAGTTTGCATTAAGCATCTTAAGTCATAAAAATTGTAATGGTTGAATGAATATGGTGAAGTGAAGGTTACTAATCAAGTGTAGATTGTGTTTTCTATTGGGAAGTATTCTGATAAGGTTATGTGTGATGTAGTCCCAATGCATGTTAATCACTTACTATTGGGGCATCCATGGTAGCTTGATTAGATGACTATTCATGATGGGTTTAGAAATTTATTATTGTAAAGGATGGTAAAACCATCATTCTTATACCTTTGTCTCCAAAATAAGTGTATGACAATCAAATGAAATTAAAAAGGGAATGTAAGGGTGGAAAAAGTGAAAATTCATGTGAGGACAATAATGAGAGAAGACCATCAGATTCAATTAAATCGAAATCATTAATTAAACCAGCTGAGAGTGGAGATAAAGCCTAAAGAGTGAAGAAAGTAAGCTTATGTGATGATAATAATATGGAAAACTAAAGAAACAATCAAAGTTTTGTACAAAAGGAGCTCAAATCAAATATGTGTTTTTCACTACTAAGCTAATAATTTTACTTATGTATAAGGAGGCTTATTTAAACAATAACAATCTTGATTCTGTTGTTCCTAGTGTGGTTGTTTCTTTATTACATGAGTATAATGCTATGTTCCCTAAAGACATCCTTAATGGATTACCACCAACAAAGGGAATTGAGCATCAAATTACCTTGTACCCGGAGCGTCGATTCCTAATCATCTAGCTTTTAGAAGCAAACCCGAGGAGACAAAAGAGTTTCAAAGACAAGTAGATGAGTTGATGAAAGAGTACATCCATGAGAGTATGAGACATTGTGTTGTGTCAGAGTTACTTGTGTCTAAAATGGATGGAAAATGAAAGATGTGTGTTGATTGTCGCAACGTCAACAACATAATGGTAAAGTATAAACATATGATCCCTAGACTTGATGACATGTTTGATGAGTTGTATAGACAATGTATTTTCTCTAAAATTGACTTAAAAAGTGGGTACCATCAGATTAGGATGAGAGAACAACATCTAAGACTAAACATGATTTGTATAAATGGTTAGTCATGCTGTTAGGCTTACAAATGCACCTAACATGTTTATAAGATTGACGAGTCATGTTTTACGTGCATTCATTGGTAAGTTTATGGTTATGCATTTTGATGAAATCTTAATTATAACAAGAACTTGAATGAGAATCTTGATCATTTCCATAATTTGCTTAGTGTATTGCAGGATGAAAAACTATATGCTATTTTCAATAAGTGCACCTTTTACATGGAGAAAATTGTGTTTCTTGGATATGTAGTAACTGTACAAGGTAGTGAGATGAATGAAGAAAATGTTTAAAGCTATCTAAGATTGGCCTACACCTAATTATGTAATTGAGGTAAGGAGTTTTCATGGACTTGTTAGCTTGGTACCATTGCAACATCTTTAACTAAAATTGTGAAAAAAATTGTTGAATTTAAATGGGATGATGAACAAGATAAAACTTTTAATTTATTGAAAGTTAAACTTTGTTTGACGCCTATTTTAGCTTTGCTAGACTTTAGAAAGATTTTAAAGTTGAATGTGATGCCCCATGTCTTGAAGACATTTTTTCGTGCTTTGCGCCCCGCCATCCCTAGAGGGGAAGACGGTGCGCGGTGAAAGGGGGGTTCTTATAGCCGTAAAATTACGACTATAATTCTTAGGAGTAAGCACCTAGTATTAAGGTCACTAGGAAGCCTACTGGTCTATATGAGTCTGGGTAAGGGGACTTGTTGAGCAAGGGGAAGACGTATCACCCCAGTGCACCCTATCTATGGTAAGCTGCATTGTTATTTGATTGTTTTTTCTAAGTCAGATTTATTCTTTGATGTTTTCTAAGGTTTGAAGTAGATCTCTCTTAATGAGGGATTTTCTACTTCATTGGAAGCTGAAGACCTAATCATTCTAAAGTTTGGAAATTTTTACACTGCATAAAAAAACTTCTTTTTCTTACTATCCACGGGTGTACTTTACAAAATAATTTTACACCTTGATAGCAAAAACAAAATAATTTTTTTTTTATATTTTAGCCAAATTTCAATGGATAATCATAAACTAGTTATAATATCCAATTTTGTTCAAAACATGTGAAAGATGCAACATATATTTTTTTAATGAAAAATATGCTAGGAAAAACCTTAGAATTTGGCCATATGCATGAAAACAACACATTTTTGGTTTGTTTTTTAACTGAGATTTTTATATTTTATTTTTGAAAAATAAAGAAAATTCGGACTAGGCCTGACCTAAGTAAATGGGCTGGCCTAGGTGCTGGACTTGGGCTGGACCCGACCCAGCCAACTAGGCTAGGCCACGAGCAGTCTAGCCCAAGAACCAAACACAGAAAATGAAAAGGAAAAAAACTGAACTGCATTGTTCAATGCACAAAAAATAAAAAAAAGGGTTGGTGTTGGTAGAAAAATCAATGTGGAAATTTTGGATGTTTTCGAGAGTTCGATCGTATCTCTTTTGTCCCAAAAAATAAAGGAAAATGCAGATTCAATGCTAAAATAATTTATTATTGAATAAATCTGTGTAAAAATTAAGTCTAAAGGCATAATTATATTTTTATGGGCCTATTGGATTTAATTGTCAACCAATTTAAAGTGTAATTAGTTTGCGAATTAATTTAAGGTCCAATTGAAAGATTTAATTAAGTGCAAGGACTTATATATACTTTAAATTGGTCAAATCAATTTTATCAAGGGCTTAATCAATGAAAAATCAAGTTCTTGAGCTTAATTCGGTTTCAATTGAGAAGATTGGAATTTTCGGAGACCGAATTGATTTTTTCCAAGGCAATTGTGCGAAGTTAGGGGTCAAATTGAAAATAATTAAGAGTTTAATAGTCAATAGAGGGTTAAATCGCATCAATCTTCAACCAAGCAACAAACTAAAAAAGATGCGCAAAGCTAAGGTTGCTGTTGAAATTTTGAAGGGGATACAATTGCACAAAATCAAAACTTTAATTCCAATTGGGGGTGCAGTTAAAACAACTACAAATTCGGGGATCATATCGGATTTTTAGCTTCTCCAAAATCATCCAAAACCTGCAGACGTGACTGCATTGTTCATTCAACTGCATAATGCAGGCACGCCATGGCAGGTTCACGAGGCAGCAACCCATCGTTGCATGCAATGGCAGCCAAAGGATTTGAACCCCTAACCTCTCTTAAGGGATGAGAGCGCCCTCAGCACTCACACCAGGACCTCTTGGGTCATGCCTAATTTGTTAACAAAGTATATAAACAGTAATATTTAATGCTTTTGTTTTGGGCCAACTGGTAGATAAATAGTAAGATCCTTGAAAATCTCTAAACACCCCAAATAACTTATTTGATAATTCTGATTTTGAATTATTTTAATGTATGAATATTAAAAATAAATTTTTTTATAATAAAAATATTATTTTATATATTTTCGAATATCTCAAAGCAGAAAGGGCGGCCATTCGTGCTTCCACTGCTTCATGATCTCTCTAATCATTGGTGGCTCATCCCCATGATGTTCCTGCTCCGTTAGCTCCATCTTCTCCTGTGCCATGTCAAATGGAGAATGGTAGCAAGATGATCCTAATGCATCATCGAATTGAAAATCAATCAATCTCTTCTTCTCCTCTCCCTTCTTCCTGTTCACCTTGGCCGCTGGCATCAACATTACTCCCATCATCATCCACTTCAAATATGCTTGCGCTCCCATGATCTTCTGTAATATAAAAGCAACCACTGGTGTGATCGCTGATAGTCATGGTGCCGGCAGTGCTATTAGCAGTATCACTATTTTCAACAATAGTTGGTTCTAACCAAACATTTTGACTCTGCAAGTAAACTTAATCATTAAAACTATTGCAGAGCCAAACACCCATTTAATCGGTAGGTATTCGGTTGTCTGTCAGCACCAGGATTCGAGTTATATGGTTGGGTGTCAGAACATGGCTTGGTTTTCTGCCGTAAAAGTGAGATGGTCAATGGTTTATACTTTGGAGGGAAATAACTGGAAATTAAAAAAAGAAGAAAAAAGATGCACAAAATCATTTATTCCTCGAAACCTTAACGCGTAGGCTGACTAGTTGTCTAAGGAAATATTTTCCAACTGCGTGGAAGAAGACAGCACGCTGCCACAAGGGTACCCCTCATGGACAAGTGAAATTGAATCGGAAAGTCAAAATGATAATACCAGTCTTGCTCCAAATATGGGATACGCCAATAACAACGGCTTTTACAGGATTTCACTGCCCTTCGAGATGAGAAAAATAAAAATAAAAATACAGGATAGCACTTTTTATTTTTTTCTTACACTGGAAATTCTTTAACCAAACCCTAAGATGCCATGTCGTTTGAGCTAACCTGTTTTGGGATCCGGAACATGACATAATAAATAGTAAACAACATTGATGGCAAATAAATAAGCAAGCCAATAAACACAATCACAGAGAGCGTAGCTACTGCAGTGACGGCATAATAGCTCCCACAGGACAGCTTCCCCACCTTTATCTGGACAACATCGGCCATTGAATGTGTCAAAAGCACAATCCCAGTAGTCGATGCCGTCACTGAGGATAAGAAGGCAATGCCCCTAACCCATCCCAAAAGCCCGTGCCCTTCGAAGTTATCAGGGCGAAAAAGGTTGAGATAAACCTTGAGCGATTTGGCTATCAGGCTGGATAAGAGGAAGCAAGCAAAAGATACAACTTCGAAGAGAACAAGTCTCTTTGCGACGTCTGGACCTGCGTCGCATTCATCTCGATTATCAAGGCTATGTTGGTTGCGAGAAGCCAAGGATAACCCCACGAACACAGCTATCGTGAAGAGTGAGTTGACATTAACAAGGTCATCCAGCGCCTTCTTAAAGATTTCTTTATCGTTAACTTCAGCTTTTTTGGCCACTCCAATTAGTTGGTCGAGTTTCTCCAGAAGCTTTTCATCTATTTTCAGCCGTTTTTCTCGGTACTCCTCCTCCTGCTTTCTGAAACGACAAAAAAAAACAATCAAACATGTAGGTGAGCTTGATCTGTTCCTACAAAACATTGAATGAAGACACGAAGCAGTTCATATTTTACCCGCTCATGGTCTCACTCCTTACTTCCTGTTGCCGGGATTCTATTATCGGTGAGGTACTTGAATTAGGCTAGGATATATTGCAATTTACAGTTGCAGGTCAGGGAAGGACTTCCTTCTAATGTGTTTATAGGCTGGTCCTTCGTTGAGCTTCCGTAAATACTGGTAGTTGGATCTATGGAAGGCATTGCGCTGAGAACATACTTTCAACCATGAAGGAGAAGTAAACCTCAATAATTGACTCGTAACACACGTGGAACATCAGTATTGCTCAGGCCACTAATGTGCATGGCCAGGTGATGGAAACGACACAAATTCCGAAAGCAAAATTGATTGATGACACATCTTTCTGATGCAAAGGTGACCCCAGGATTAAAGGAAATAACCTGCTACAGCAGGAAAAGACAAGAATAATTTACCAGCTAGCCTAATCTTTTGAAGAAAGAAAATATTGTGGCAGACCAATTGAAATCTTGTAATCTCTCTATGATTCATTTTTTCGAGAAAAAAGACAGAAAATATTATTGAAACAACAGTTTTCATGGAGTAGGGGTGAGCTGATTTCAGATTTTCATGATTTCTGAAACCGTACTGATCTGAATTGTCAGAGTGGATGAGAGAAATCATGATCATTATCATTAAGTTTAACCATCATAAACTTATCATCATCATTAAAAAGAAAATAAACTCGGATATCTGAATTATTGAGTTCACTGTATTAAGATTAGTTCATTTTATATTTCAATTTAAATCAAACAAAAATAAAATATAAATTGTGAAAATACCTGAAATAATCAAATAACAAAACTAAGTGGTTGATTTTCTATCAACAAAAAGATGAAAACATAAATTGAAAATCCATCAATACGTTATTGTCATTATCATTGCTATAACAACTAAAATTATTATCAACATTACTGTCAAAACAATTAAAGAAATAATTACTAAAATTATCATTATTATTGGGCAAATAACAAAATCATAAAAATCATCTAATCTAAAGAACAATTAAAAAAACAGAAACCACAAAAAAAAATAAAGAAAAAAATAGAGCAATATTAATTTTAAAATGATAACCGACATAAATTAAAATTTCAGGAAAATCATTAAAAAAAATCAAAAGATTTGTATAAAGAAGAAATTAAAAAATAATCACTAAAATTATTATTATTATTGCGTAAATAATAAAATTAGACAAATCATCTAATCCAAAAAACAAATAAAAAATATCAAAAAAACACAAAAAAAAATAAATAAAGAGATAACGGGAGCAATATTAATTTTAAAATGATTACAAACATAAATTAAAATTCCAAGATTTAACCGATTAAAAATAAAACCCAAATAAAAAAAGAAAAAAACTAAAAACAAAAACTAAAAGCATAAATGCATATATACTAATAAAAAATAAACATTGTCCAAGAATTGTTTTTTAAAAAACCAAATGAATTAATATCAAATAAAAATTCAAAGAATAAGGACTTGAATGAAAAATAAAATATATCATTAATTCCAATTAAAGGATAAAATTAAAACAAATAAAAACTTTGGGACCAAAATAAATAAAGGAATAATAATGATAATTGCTGTGTAATTGAATAACAAAATTCAAAGAAGGAGGACTGAAATGAATAGTTTCATATATGACCAATTTCAATTGGAGGATCAAATTAAAAGAAATCAAAAACTCCGTATCGAAAAAATTGAAGGAACCAAAAAGAAATAAAAATCAAAAGAATAAGGACTGAAATAAAAACTTAGATAATTTGTTTTAATTGAAGGGCACAATTGAAAACAATCAAACTTTAAATTAAAGAAATCAGTAATAAAATTGAAATCAAAACCTCAGGGAATAAAGTAAACTTACTACATACATCAGGGACCTGTCAGAAATTTCGGTGGCTGAGAGAGAGAAAAACAACAGCCGACACAAACCCGTCCTCCGCCACTTACCTGAACATATATGACCGGAACACACCACTCCTATGGACAGAGGATATTACGACACACCTCCCGACACAACAGAAGTGAATTTTTGACCACCTTCATGATCTGCACACGCCTCCTCAAGGGAGCGTTGGCGTGAAACACTGCGGGCGTGTATGGACGACGCAACCGCAGTTCATCCAAAAAAATAATAAAATAATGGTTAATTACCTACACACCCCTGAACCCACTGGTATTCACGAAAAAACCTTATGGGAAAATACGTCCCTGCCCCCGTTTACTGCAAGCTATTTTATCTTTTTCAAGGGCTGTTTATGTCGGTGCTATGTGCAAAGAAGTTGGGAAAAACCGAGAGAGACCCTGCCTCCTATGCACTATTTTGTCATTTTCAATGGGCATATTCCTTAATGCATTATTCATCGGCGGAAAAAAAGGAGCACATGCACTCGCGAAGCACCGGAGCAAATATCCAGTCCACAGTGCAATGTGTCTTAGTGCACAGTAAAAATTGACAACAGTGAAATGCCCACGCCGATTATATTTTAGGTAATATATACAATAATACTAAAATTTCCATTTACCTTTTGTGTGTTATCCCGGATATTATAAAATAAACTAAAAAGAGGTCAGTGTTCCATTGTAGCATATAAGTGAAAACACCGTGGATTGTAATAGTGTGTTTTTGGATCGGTTCGGTCGGGTCACCTGTTTTTTATAAAATAAACTAAAAGAAGTAAGTGTTTCACTGTAGCATGTGAGTGAAAACACTGTGGATTGTAATAGTGTGTTTTTGGGTCGGTTTGGTTCGATTCTAATTACATTTTCTTTTGTTTTTTTTTCTAATTATTTGTTTTTGCTTTTTTTTTTCATTTCTTTTATTTTTATTTTTTCATTACGTTTTTTTTTCTAATAATTTTTTTTCATTTTTTTCCATGAATTTTTTTTTTCTGGTTATATTTTTTTTATTATTTTCTTTTTTCCACTTATATATATATATATATATATATATATATATATTTATATATATATATATATATATATATATATATATAATTGGAGTGTCTAAGGTAGCTTAAGTGCACCACGATTAATGTTTAGATCCAATTTTTTTTATATAGTTTTTTTTTTGTTTTTTTCCTGGTTATGTTTTTTTTTTCTCCATGAAACATTTTTTTTGCTGGTTATACTTTTTAATTTTTTTCCACTTATATATTTTTTTGTATTTTTTCCTCTTATGTTTTTTTCTTGTTGATTCTACAAAAACAATCCTTAGTGTCTATGTAACAACCCTAATTTTTTTATCTTTTCTCAATTTCGGCAGAGTCTCCCCTATATCGAGAGATCCAAAGTTATCAATAACACAACCTGCAACACAATTTGAATCACATCTCATCCACAATCACATCCATGTTTAATATAATTAACTGCATAATTCATTTCAGAATATACTCAAGACCATATTCATTCCTAAACTCCATCTTACATCATACACATAAGATAAAACTTAAAAGAGCCAATGCACACAAAGATCTCACATATAGATACATATATACATATACATAGAACATAACACAGTTTAATATTCTAAGATAATCTAGTACTTTCTAATATCCAAAGCGTAGGTTGATACATTTAATATTCCAGAAACAAAATTTACAAATATACTATTCTATACAATTTACATGTTCTTCTACATAACAAAATTTCATCATAACTCTCTAAGTTCCTATCTTATACAAAAAGGAATTAAGGCTTAAAAATCTATTCTTGACGAGAATGGGAGGAACCTGCAAAATATAGATTTTCCATATAAGTAAAAACAATTAAGTAAATACTAGCAATTTACAGAAGAATTTAAACAACATATCCATCAATCTACTTAAACCATATGAGATTCTAAACACAACCATATACACCCTTTTTAAGGTTATATAAAAGAAATTTTATTTCTTTTGACTGCTTCTTTCCCTTTTTTCACATCGAAGAGACTATAGTCGACACTAATTACCTCTAATAGTGTCTCTAGTTACCCGTCCTGAAATCAACTCATAAGTTTCATGAAAATATTGACACGAACATAACTGTTGGTGTCATTAACTATTTTTTTTAAAAAACCAAAATAGTTAATCTTTATTCTGTTATTTCCTTAGGAGGTTTTAGAGTATGCCGATGTCAAGGATTCTTGACATCATTAGCTTTCATCTCAAAAAGCTAATCAAGTCTATAAATTTTGTCGATATCGACGTCACCCGCCGATATCATTAACTATTCTGAAACCAAATAGCTAATCAAGTTTATAAATTATGCCGATATCGACGTCACCCGCCGATATCATTAACTATTATGAAACCGAATAGCTAATCAAGTTTATAAATTATGCCGATATCGACGTCACCCGCCGATATCATTAACTATTCTGAAACTGAATAGTTAATCAAGTTTATAAATTATGCCGATATCGACGTCACCTGCTGATATCATTAACTATTCTGAAACCAAATAGCTAATCAAGTTTATAAATCATGTCGATATCGACGTCACCCGCCGATATCATTAACTATTCTGAAATCGAATAGCTAATCAAGATCTATATCTCACCACCAACGTATCGGTAATGTCGATATCAACCAGCTTGTTTCTTCCTACACACACACACACACACACATATATATATGTATTTTTTTTCCATCCTCTAACATTTCCTTTACCCCTTTTCTTTTCCTCATCAATAAGCACCCAAATTGTCACATATAGTTCAATAACTAGTAAAGGAAATAATTATTAGATAAAAAGATATAGGTACCAAGTACCTACCTGCTGTGAATGTTCGACTGACGTTCCCTTGTTGTTGTTGTACTCCTCTCGCGGTTCCTCCTAAAACCACAAACGCCCACTATTATTCCATATTAATCCACATATCACACACAACAACAATTTCAATGGTAATAATATTCATTTCTCTTTTACCAAATCTTTTCTTTCTGACTTACATTCCTCATTATCATCTTTTAACTTTTCAACTCATTAGTAGTCCAAGTGGACATCACGAATTCAATTTTAATCACCATTTATTCTTTTTTTTTTTATCTGAATATCAAGACATACTTTATGAAAGGAAAGGAACAATTTCTACCCCTAACATGGTTAATGTTGTTTTGCTATTTTCTCAACTTGGCCGAAACTGTCAACACAAGTGACAACTTGACCTCTCCGCAGAGTTTTACCTATATGTGGAGTTCCAGAGCTCCAAATTAGACGGGGTCGGACTCGTTGGAAAGATAACACTCCCAGATACAACTTCTATGAAGGAATCCTCCCAGAATTATGTATTTTTCAGGTCCAAACTCCCCCTAAGAAACAGGCCAACGAATCTGCCCTGTTATGCAAAATTGAAGGAAACATAACCAATTCATCTTCAATTCTTGCTTCCTTATCAATCACAACCATATTTTTCCCTTTATTCATGAAAACCCTACTCATTTATGCATTCCCCCAATATTTTGTATTTAAAAACCCTAATTCCCAATTAATCAAATTGAGGTTAATTTCATAGAAATTGGAATTAGAACTCCTTACTTGGATGAAATCTTGACTTTAGTTCACAAATTTGGAAGAATCTTAGCCTTCTTCTCCTTGTCAAGAACTAGTCACTTCTTTCTTCCCCAAATTCTTCATTTTCTTCTTGTTAATCCTTTCTCAAATTGTGTTTCTCCACTTTAGAATTCCTAGGCTTCTGCGATCCTTTCATTTCTTTCATTTTAAGAAAAAATCAATTGTGTGAATTTTATGGTGCTCAAGCTATAACTAGTAATATAATATTAGTTGCTTGTTTTATTTTGTTTGTATTTATTTTTCTTAAAAAATGAATTTCTTTACAATTTGATTGCCACAATTTTTTTCATGAATCCATGCCTAATTTGTTAACAAAGTATATAAACAATAATATTTAATGCTTTTGTTTTGGGCCAATTGGTAGATAAATAGTAATATTTTTGAAAATCTCAAAACACCATGTTACGAGGCCCAATAGCTTATTTGATAATATGTTTAAAAAACATTTTTTTTTTTAAGTTTTGATCTGATTCTGAATTATTTTAATATATTAATGTTAAAAATATTTTTTTTATATATTTTCAAATAAAAAATTACTTAAAAAACAAAATCTCAAAGCAGAAAGGTCGGCCACTGCTTCATGATCTCTCTGATCATTGGTGGCTCATCCCCATGATGTTCCTGTTAATCTTGACCACTGCCATCAACATTCTAATCTTCTGAATTGTGTCTTTTATCTCTACCACCCATCGGCCTGATGGCCGCTGCCTCACCCTAAAATCTCAAAGCAAAGCCTCACTCATAAAAGCACGTGTTTTTTTGTAAACTGAGGTCAAACCTCAGTTTGTAGCGGTTTCATAGTTATATAAACTACAGTTATGTAAACTATGGTTGGTTCTAACCAAACATTCCCACTTAAGCGGTAGGTATTCCTTTGTCTGTCAGCACCAGGATTCGAGTTATATGGTTGGGTGTCAGAATTTCTTGAGGAACACATGGCTTGGTTTTCTGCCGTAAGAGTAAGATGGTCAATGGTTTATACTTTGGAGGGGAATAACTGGAAATTAAAAAAAAAAAATGCACAAAATCAGGTATTCCTCGAAACCTTAACGCGTAGGCTGACTCGTTGTCTAAGGAAATATTTTCCAACTGCGTGGAAGAAGACAGCACGCTGCCACAAGGGTACCCCTCATGGACAAGTGAAATTGAATCGGAAAGTCAAAATGATAATACCAGTCTTGCTCCAAATATGGGATACGCCAATAACAACGGCTTTTACAGGATTTCACTGCCCTTCGAGATGAGAAAAATAAAAATAAAAATACAGGATAGCACTTTTTATTTTTTTCTTACACTGGAAATTCTTTAACCAAACCCTAAGATGCCATGTCGTTTGAGCTAACCTGTTTTGGGATCCGGAACATGACATAATAAATAGTAAACAACATTGATGGCAAATAAATAAGCAAGCCAATAAACACAATCACAGAGAGCGTAGCTACTGCAGTGACGGCATAATAGCTCCCACAGGACAGCTTCCCCACCTTTATCTGGACAACATCGGCCATTGAATGTGTCAAAAGCACAATCCCAGTAGTCGATGCCGTCACTGAGGATAAGAAGGCAATGCCCCTAGCCCATCCCAAAAGCTTGTGCCCTTCGAATATATCAGGGGGGAAAAGGTTGAGATAAACCTTGAGCGATTTGGCTATCAGGCTGGATAAGAGGAAGAAAGCAAAAGATACAACTTCGAAGAGAACAAGTCTCTTTGCGACGTCTGGACCTGCGTCGCATTCATCTCGATTATCAAGGCTATGTTGGTTGCGAGAAGCCACGGATAACCCCACGAACACAGCTATCGTGAAGAGTGAGTTGACATTAACAAGGTCATCCAGCGCCTTCTTAAAGATTTTCTTATCGTTAACTTCAGCTTTTTTGGCCACTCCATTTAGTTGGTCGAGTTTCTCCAGAAGCTTTTCATCTATATTCAGCCGTTTTGCTCGGTACTCCTCCTCCTGCTTTCTGAAACGACAAAAAAACAATCAAACATGTAGGTGAGCTTGATCTGTTCCTACAAAACATTGAATGAAGACACGAAGCAGTTCATATTTTACCCGATCATGGTCTCACTCTTGACTTCCTGTTGCCGGGATTCTATTATCGGTGAGGTACTTGAATTAGGCTAGGATATATTGCAATTTACAGTTGCAGGTCAGGGAAGGACTTCCTTCTAATGTGTTTATAGGCTGGTCCTTCGTTGAGCTTCTGTAAATACTGGTAGTTGGATCTATGGAAGGCATTGCGCTGAGAACATACTTTCAACCATGAAGGAGAAGTAAACTTCAATAATTGACTCGTAACACACGTGGAACATCATTATTGCTCAGGCCAGTAATGTGTATAGCCAGGTGATGGCTACGACACAAATTCCGAAAGCAAAATTGATTGATGACACATCTTTCTGATGCAAAGGTGACCCCAGGATTAAAGGAAATAACCTTCTACAGCAGGAAAAGACAAGAATAATTTACCAGCTAGCCTAATCTTTTGAAGAAAGAAAATATTGTGGCAGACCAATTGAAATCTTGTCATCTCTCTATGATTCATTTTTTCGAGAAAAAAGACAGAAAATATTATTGAAACAACAGTTTTCATGGAGTAGGGGTGAGCTGATTTCAGATTTTCATGATTTCTGAAACCGTACTGATCTGAATTGTCAAAGTGGATGAGAGATAACTGAATTGCCCGAAACTTAAAAATATAATTAAGGATTTGGTTGGAATACTCATTTAAATACATGAATGGAAAAAGTCAGAAAGTCAGGGTTAATAAATATTAAGAATACGGATGATGAGTGGTATCCACAATTTATTGAATAAGATGAAAACTTTATTAAATAAGATGTGTTGGTTTGATGGTGATGGTGATGGTGATGGTGATGGTTTTAATTGATATCCATAATAATTAGATTAAGTTATGAAATAAAAATTGGAAGTGTAATATGAATTGGTCGATAATTTGGCTCCTTCTGGTATACGGGAGACTTCATTGAATTTTCAGTGAAAACTTTATACACATACACACTAATCCTAAAATTTCCATTTACCTATTGTGTGTTATCCCAGACATTATACTACAGCTAAAACAGCTCACGACTCAATCCACTATTCACCCTCACACAAAAAACTATTCACGGTTATTATTATGCTCAATTTTCGGGTCAGTTCGGTTCGGCTGGTCTACTTTGTTTTGTCTTTTTTCACATTGTATTAACGAAATTGTCCCTCGAAAAAGACAAAAACATGCGCCTGGGTTGAGGGGTTCCACGGTAATTGCACATTTTTGGTCCAGTCCGGTTCGGCTGACCGATTTATTTATTTTTAAATATTTTCTTTGCACAGTGAAATAACACTTTCGTCCCTTGTAAACGACAAAAACAAGGTCTATCCTGGAGGGGTGTCTCGGTAATTTACCAATTTTTTATTCTTTTTCGCACCGATTTACTATTGGCGCGTCGCCGGACGCACCGTACATTTCCGCTCTCATGTGTATTTCAGGAGGCGTGTGCGGTGTATTCCGGCGTACAAAAATACCCAACTGACATCTAGAATAATTTGCATACATATTCTCTTCCACATGGTGTGGCGCGTGTTAGTCAAAGGTTACCGAAATCGTGTAAATGGTCGTTCAAAATTTTTTCACCCTTTTCTCTCTCCTGCCTATGCATGCTGATGTCAGCGCAACTATTTTTTGTCATCTTTCATTTCAGTCCCTGAACTTTTGATTTGATTTTTTTTGTCCTTAGCGGTATTATATAGGTTTTAATTTGTTTCAATTTCATACTTCAATTGAAATTGATTATATATTATAGTTTCATGTAGGTCCTCATTCTTTGAATTTTCAGATTGGTCTGGAATCCTTAATATTTTTGGTATCAAAGTTTTGATTTATTAAAATTTTATCCTTCCATGCAAATTAATTATAGATTTAAGTTTCATTTTGTTCCTAATTCTTTTAATTTTTGGTTTTGTTTTAAATTATTTAATTTTATCAGTATCAATGTTTGGATTTATTTCAATTTTGTCCTTTGAACTAAATTTATTATATATGTTTTTTTTTATCCCTTATACTTTTAATCTTGGATTTTCTTTTAGTACCTTTATTGCTTTATACATATTTCTTACATAGTTTCTATTTCTGTCCATGTTTATATGTACATGCTCTTAGTATTTGTTTTTAATTTTTTGTTATTTCCAATATTATGAAGTTTTTTTATTTAATGTTCAAATTTTAATATGTGCTGGTGATCATTTGAGAATTAATAATTATTATAATTTCTCTTTTTTTTCCCAGGTCAAATCTGATAATAATTTATATTTATTTTTTCATTTATTTTGTTTTTTAATTGCTTTTTTGTTAATATTGTTAAATTTTGGATTTTCTAATGATTATAGATAAGACATTCAAAAAAATCATAATGATTATTTGCTAGTTTTGTTTTCTGTTATATATATAACCTAGGTTTTTTGGGAGAAAAAAATACTGTCATTGCTCTAAAATAATTTTAATATAATAATATGAGTAATAAATCTTATAAAATATAAAATTATGAAATATGTTTTTCTGACAATAATTATGGTCTCACCAATTATTATTATTTCCACTGTTGTTAGATTTTTTTTTAATATTTACATTTTAATTTGTGTTGATGATCATTTTAAAATTGATATATATTATTTTTTCTCTTTGTTGTTTTTTAGATTCTTTTTATTTATCTTCCAAGTTTTGTTTTAAAATATACCTATATTTATTTTTATTTTGTTATTTATTTAGGTTTTTTTCTTATAAATATGTGAGACTAATTATATATTTTAATATTGATTTAATATTAGCACCTGAATATATATATATATATAGAAAAAATATGACCTAGGATTTTTGATTTTTTAATTGTACTCAAGTTAATCCTTAAACATAATTAAACTCTTATTTTGTCCAATTATTAAATAAAATTAACTTATTAAAAATTTAATTATCTCACTAAACTTGATTTTTTATGCAGATTTGTCCAATAATAATTTATTTTGACATTGAATTTGCATTATTTTTTCAGTCTTTAGCACACCAGAGTCTTCAATTTTTTAGTCTTTCAATTTTTTGAAAGAACAAAAAAATAATATAAGTGTTCTTAAATATTTTTAATATAATAACATAAGGAATAAATCTTATAAAATAATGCAAAAAAATGCGTTTTAATTCTAATTTTGTCCTCTTTTGTTTAAGCTCATTTCGTATAAAAGTTTGATTGTTGGATTTTAGATTGTTTATGTAAAAAAAAAAATTGTTTCAATTTCAGATCTGATATTACTAGGGGAAAAATGCAACTTACAAACAAAATAGGTAAAAAAAATTACCCAAGTTATCTACAATTAAAAATTATACGGACCACTTACCTTGCGTTTCGATTACACCGTTTCTTTTAAGAGGGAGAAAAAATCATTTCTAGCAGATTTGATCTATTAAAATTTCATTAATTAAATATTAAAATAACTAATCACCTTGTTAGGACTATTACATGTTGTTTGTTGTCCTAAAAATTGAAACTTTACAAAAAGAGTGTTCTCCCAGAAATTAAACTAAAAGAGTATTGTCCCAAATTCTCATTATGGTTTAATTTCATACATATTATATGACATAAGGTGGGTTGTAACCCTTTTATTACATTAATTTTTCCATGTTATTTATAGCATTTTCACCTTGGTAATGTGGGATAATTCACTAGTATTGAATATAAGACAATTTCTGATGAGGATCAGCTCAAATCCAAGCTTAATCACGCAAATGACCATTGGTGGTGCCAAGTGGACCTATTACAAAAGCTAGGACAAAGAGACTTAAAGAGGTATTGAATGGAATAATTTAGAGCACATGGAGTAAGATGAACCTAGAGGGACAAAGGATGCCTATGGAGCTTAAACAACAACATCTAATTCATCTAATCCAAGTCTAAGAAAGGTCTCATTCAAGTTCTGAAAAGGGCTTATGTGTGAGGCCCTATGTCAACTTTGATTTGAGCTTATTTCTCTTAATATGTCATAGAGTCCTCGTCCAAATTACTTTTTAAAGAAGGGAGGATTTTTACCATTCAAAATGAGAAGTTTCCTAGTCTAGGAAAGAAACCTACAAGTCAGCAATATTCAAAACTAAATAAATCTTCTTTATCTTATTTTTATATGGCTGCAACTTGATTTTTTTATTTTACATTCATATTTTGTGTTTTAGGGTTAATAAACATAAATGAGCTTAAATACTTAGAGATTTGAGTATGATTATTAGTGAGCTTTATAGAAGTCCACATCTATGGGTATTCTAGGGTTTACCTTAGGTTAAAACACAAATGTAACCTTAGTTTCAAATTATGTTTGAGCTATATGATATTCAAATTACAGCTGCAACTTTGTGTGCTTGTAAGAGTGAGAATTCTCTCTTTCTTGGTTCTCTAAGGGACTGAAAATGACTTATCAAGGTTCAATTGATTTCAAGATGTCAATCCATACTTCTCGTTCATGAATTGTTATTCATTGGATGGGGGTTTGAATCCAATAGTTTTGGTGCTTAGGTAGAAGTTATTTTTATATCACACTCCTATCAAACTTGATATATTTGGCTTTTCCAAGAATTGGTGTCTTTGCATGTGGTTTTTTTTTACCACATGTTCAAGAGGTTCAGATCAATTGGTACCAGAGCTTGACTCCTTTAATCATGTTATATTCTTTTGAAATTTTTGTTTCTTGCTGATTCTACAAAAAAAAAAAAAATCCTTAGTGTCTAATTTCTTCTTCGCCTTGAATTTGTGACATATAAAAAAAGTGTTATTTTGTTTTTTTACTTTCCATAATATAATAGTTGCATAAAAAAGGCAAAAGAATAAAACTTAATAAAAAACCTCGTTAAAAAATGTTTATTGGTTTTTACCGCTGAACATTCAACAAGGTAAAAATGGTCAAATCAATTTAGAATTAGCTCAAATTTGAAAGTCTTATCATCGAGGTTCTAATTGCATCAAATATTAACTTTAGGTCAATTGAATATCATTTGTTTAGGTTTCAAATTTCAAGTCTAATCAGGTTTGATTCAAACAATTTTGCGTCAAGATATCAAACCTTATCGTAAATTGCTCAAATTGAATGTTCAATCTATTTAAGTTAAATTGCACTTCATCACAAATTATAGCTCAATTGGATATCATTTACCTTTGGTTTCAAATTCGAACTTAACTTGTTGTAAACAAGTCTGTTTTTTTTTTTTTGTCAACTTTGAAATTCATTTTGCTTATGTTATTTTCATTTTTTATAGCATATTTACAACATATCTAACATATTTAGGTGTTGGTTCATCATTTTGCATACTGTGTTTTTTTTTTTGGAGTCTTCAATTTCGTCCATATTTCATATACATTCACTTGCTACTCACGAGACCATCACCATAATTTCATTTCCCTAGTTTTCTATGTTTTATTGCTTCTTGAGTCATATACACCTATTTACATTGTGCTCTGAAGTTGGTTGTATTTGGTGCTGGTTTTAGTTTCACAAGAAGGTAAGACGAGAAGTGTAAGCGTTTGAGGACATTAATAGTTGTTGAGTGAAAAATGAGTGATGTGGGGATGTATTTTTTACCACTAACTAATTTTTACAGGTACTATCAAGTCAAATCAGGATAACACACCATCCCCTCTCGAGGGTGAGCATAAGTTCTAAATGCAAACCTTGACAAAAATGATGCAAAGGATATATTTTATGATAAGAAATATTTGTGATGGACTTGATAGTGTGGAGAAGCATGGTAATGAGCTACTACAAGTACATATAGTGAAAGAAAGATTTGGGTTGAACTGAAATCAAATAATAATAGTAGGACCGAAAGTCTATGGTTGGCTGATTATGAGGCTTTTAAGGAGTACATTGATGATATTGGTAATTAAGATAAGACCATAGGTGATTGGGAAGGTTTTTAAAAGCCTAGAAACCCAAGGGATTTTGGGAATAGAATTAGGGGCAAATTTGGTCAAAGAGAAAACTTTATTAATTATAGGGGACATGATAATATAGATGGTGACTTGGATACTATCAGACTAAAAATACATACTTTTCTTGGTAAAAACGATCCCAAAGCGCATTTGGAGTGGGAGAAAAGGTGGATTGGATTTTTGATTGCCATAACTAGTCGGAGGCGAAGAAGGTTAAATTCATAGTCATTGAATTTGGGGAGTACATATTGATTTGATGAGATCAGAATGTGATTAGTAGGAGGAGTGGAAAAAGGCTAGTAATGTGCCTAACCACTATTATAGAGATTTATATACGAAATTGTAGGGTTTGAATCAAGGCTCTAAGTTTGTGGATGAGTATTTCAAGGAGATGGAGATCGTAATGCTCCAGGCCAATATGATTGAGGATAAGGATTTCTTAAGGCCTGAATAGAGACATAGTGAATGTTGTAGAATTGCAATAATATATAGAGTGAGAGGACATGGTTCATATGACACAAAAATGAAGAGGTAAATAAAGATAAGGGTCAACACACATTTCTAGACCACTTCGGTTTTATCTTCCTCATCATGGAGGCCAAATATGAAGAGAGAGGCTTTGTCTAACCAAAGCTTTATCTGCATGGAAGGGCCGAAACCTAAGCCTAAAAAGGATGTTCATACGGATGGAAAAGGTAATTCTAAATCTCAATCTACTCGTGATAAAGATATTAAATGTTTTAAGTGTTTAGGGAATGGGCACATTGCATCTTAATGCCTAATTGAAGAGTTATGCTTACAAGAGATAATGAGGAGATTGAAACTAAAAGTGACAAATCTAAAGTGAAGAGATACCACTTTTGGAGGATAATAGTGATGAGAAGATTGCATATCCTATTGAGGGGAAAACCTTGGTTATAAGGTGTGCGCTGAACATGCAAATCAAAGAAGATGATGTAGAATAACAATGAAAAAACATATTTCACACTCGATGTCGTATACATAACAAGGTGTGCAGCATGATAATTGATGGTGGTAATTATGCTAATATATTTATACACTTGTGAAGAAATTGAATCTAGTTTGCATTAAGCATTTTAAGTCATAAAAATTGTAATGGTTGAATGAATATGGTGAAGTGAAGGTTACTAATCAAGTGTAGATTGTGTTTTCTATTGGGAAGTATTCTGATAAGGTTATGTGTGATGTAGTCCCAATTCATGTCAGTCACTTACTATTAGGGCATCCATGGTAGCTCGATCAGAAGACGATTCATGATGGGTTTAGAAATTTATTATTGTAAAGGATGGTAAAACCATCACTCTTATACCTTTGTCTCCAAAACAAGTGTGTGGCAATCAAATGAAATTAAAAAGGGAATGTAAGGGTGGAAAAAGTGAAAATTCATGTGAGGACAATGGTGAGAGAAGACCATCAGATTCAATTAAATCGAAATCATTAATTAAACCAACTGAGAGTGGAGGTAAAACCTAAAGAGTGAATAAAGTAAGCTTATGTGATGATAATAATATGGAAAACTAAAGAAACAATCAAAGTTTTATACAAAAGGAGCTCAAATCAAATATGTGTTTTTCACTACCAAGCTAATGATTTTACTTGTGTATAAGGAGGTTTATTTAAAAAATAACAATTTTGATTCTATTGTTACTAGTGTGGTTGTTTCTTTATTGCATGAGTATAATACTATGTTCCCTAAAGACATCCTTAGTGGATTACCACCAACAAAGGGAATTGAGTATCAAATTACCTTGTACTCGGAGCATCGATTCCTAATCATCTAGCTTTTAGAAGCAAACCCGAGGAGACAAAAGAGTTTCAAAGACAAGTAGATGAGTTGATGATGAAAGGGTACATCCATGAGAGTATGAGACATTGTGTTGTGTCAGAGTTACTTGTGTCTAAAATGGATGGAAAATGAAAGATGTGTGTTGATTGTCGCAAATTCAACAACATAATGGTAAAGTATAAACATATTATCCCTAAACTTGATGACATGTTGGATGAGTTGTATAGACAATGTATTTTCTCTAAAATTAACTTAAAAGGTGGGTACCATCAGATTAGGATGAGAGAACGACATTTAAGACTAAACATGGTTTGTATGAATGGTTAGTCATGCTATTTAGGCTTACAAATACACCTAACATGTTTATAAGATTGACGAGTCATGTTTTACGTGCATTCATTAGTAAGTTTATGGTTATGTATTTTGATGACATCTTAATTATAACAAGAACTTGAATGAGAATCTTGATCATTTCTATAATGTGCTTAGTGTATTGCAGGATGAAAAACTATATGCTATTTTCAATAAGTGCACCTTGACATCCTTAGTGGATTACCACCAACAAAGGGAATTGAGTATCAAATTACCTTGTACTCGGAGCATCGATTCCTAATCATCTAGCTTTTAGAAGCAAACCCGAGGAGACAAAAGAGTTTCAAAGACAAGTAGATGAGTTGATGATGAAAGGGTACATCCATGAGAGTATGAGACATTGTGTTGTGTCAGAGTTACTTGTGTCTAAAATGGATAGAAAATGAAAGATGTGTGTTGATTGTCGCAAATTCAACAACATAATGGTAAAGTATAAACATATTATCCCTAAACTTGATGACATGTTGGATGAGTTGTATAGAAAATGTATTTTCTCTAAAATTAACTTAAAAGGTGGGTACCATCAGATTAGGATGAGAGAACGACATTTAAGACTAAACATGGTTTGTATGAATGGTTAGTCATGCTATTTAGGCTTACAAATACACCTAACATGTTTATAAGATTGACGAGTCATGTTTTACGTGCATTCATTAGTAAGTTTATGGTTATGTATTTTGATGACATCTTAATTATAACAAGAACTTGAATGAGAATCTTGATCATTTCTATAATGTGCTTAGTGTATTGCAGGATGAAAAACTATATGCTATTTTCAATAAGTGCACCTTTTACATGGAGAAAATTGTGTTTCTTGGATATATAGTAACTGTACAAGGTATTGAGATGAATGAAGAAAATGTTTCAAGCCATTTGAGATTGGCCTACACCTAATTATGTAACTGAGGTAAGGAGTTTTCATGGACTTGTTAGCCTTGGTACCATTGCAACATCTTTAACAAAAATTGTGAAAAAAATTGTTGAATTTAAATGGGATGATGAACAAGATAAAACTTTTAATTTATTGAAAGCTACTTTGTTCGACGCCTATTTCAGATTTTACAAAGATTTTAAAGTTGAATGTGATGCCCCATGTCGTGTAGATATTTTTTCGTGCTTTGCGCCTCTCCATCTCTAGAGGGGAAGACGGTGCACGGTGAAAGGGGGGTTTTATAGTCGTAAAATTACGACTATAATTCTTAGGAGTCATCACCTAGTATTAAGGTCACTAGGAAGCCTAATGGTCTATGAGAGTTTGGGTAAGGGGACTTTTTGAGCAAGGAGAAGACGTATCACCCCTAGTGCACCCTATCTATGGTAAGTTGCATTGTTATTTGATTGTTTTTTCTAAGTCATTTTTATTCGTTGGTGTTTTCTAAGGTTTGAAGTAGATCTCTCTTAATGAGGGATTCTCTACTTCATTGGAAGCTGCAAACCTAATCATTCTAAAGTTTGGAAGTTTTTACACTGCATAAAAATACTTTTTTTTTTACTATCTACGGGTGTACTTTACAAAATAATTTTACACCCTGATAGCAAAAACAAAATAATTATTAATTTTTTTGATATTTTATTCAAATTTTAATGGATAATCATAAACTAGTTACAGTATCCATTTTTGTTCAAAACATGTGAAAGATGCAACATATATTTTTTTAACGAAAAATATGTGGAAAAACCTTGGAATTTGGCCATATGCATGAAAGCAACACATTTTTGGTTTATTTTTTAAATGGGATTTTTATATTTTATTTTAGAAAAATAAAGGAAATTCGGACTAGGCCTGGCCTAAGTAAATGGGCTAGCCTAGGTGCTGGACTTGGGTTGGACCCGGCCCAGCCAACTAGGCTCGGCCGCGAGTAGTCTAGCCCAAGAACCAAACACAGAAAATGAAAAGGAAAAAAACTGAACTGCATTGTTCAATGCTTGAATATGAACAAGGTGGTCGAATGATGTTAACAAGAGGCTCACCTGCCATTACCGTTAGGTGGTGGCGTCTAAAATGGTGGTCTGTGGTGGTCGGAAGGATAGCTGGAAGGGAACTAGTTCATGTTGCAGCCATTATTGTTGTTTCACTGGTGCTCAATATGAAGGGTTGGGCTGTTGCAGGTGCTGTCAATGTCGAGGAAGGGCTGATGGTGGTGGTTGATGACCTACCGACACTGGGGAAGACCTGTTGAAGACTATCGAGGGAGAAGCTGAACTAGGCTGTTGCAGCGTGGAGAGAGAAAGAGCTATCGACAATGTGGAGGTCTTGCTAGCACCGGGGAAGAGGAACAGTGGATGTTGCTGGTGGCCATTCATTTTTTTTATGTGGCTTGGTCGTCTTCCACCTCTATGTCCATCTCTTTTTAGTTTTTCAGTGTTAACGATGGTCCTCCCTTTTATAGACTAAATTTGCAGGTTGTAAGGTATGAGAGAGGAGTCCAAGGAGAGATGTTCAGGAATGGTGTATTCTGTGTTGTAGTGTAGGAGTTGGTTCCATGGCATGGCTGCCGGCATGGCACAAACAGGTTGCCGGTTATGCCTCCATAATTTTTATATTTTTTTGAAAATTTGAAATAAATGGGTTGTGACAAAAAGAAGTTTTTTGATGGGAAAACCAATAAGAATTCTGTTTTTTTTCAATTTTGGCTTTCAATTCACCCAAAAAAGTTTAGTCTCCGAAAATTCTGATCTTCTCAATTTAACCCAAATGAGGTTTCCAAACATAATTTTTCACCAGTTAAGCCCTTAATAAAATAAAATTGACCCATTTAAAGTATAATTAAGTCCTTGCACTTAATTAAATCTTTCAATTGGACCTTAAATTAGTTTGCAAACATAATTATACTTTAAATTGGTCGACGATTATATCAAATACGCCCATAAAAAGATAATTATGCCTTAAGACTTAATTTTTACGCAGACTTATCCAATAATAAATTATTTTAACCTTGAATCTACCTTTTCCTTTATTTTTGGGTAGAAAAGAAGTACGATTTGGCTCTCGAAAACATCCAAGATTTCCACCTTGGTTTTCTTCCAACGCCAACCCCTTTTATTTTATTTTTTGTTATTTTTATTTGATTTTGGGTAAAATTTGGGGAATAACCCAGAAATGGGTTATGAAAGTTGCCCCCTCTTATAATGCTTACAACTAAAGTCTTGTAAATGAGTTTAGTTAGTGAGTGTTGTAAAAAAAAAAGGATTTACCAAACCAAGAAATGGTTGAACCATACGAAAGTGAAAATGAGGGCTACAAAGCAAAATCAGAAGGGAACGGTAGAATGGAGCTAAAAAGCACACTACCTAAGAATTAAGGCCTAAATTGGACACTCAAAGGATAGAAAGATGATGTTTGTGAATGACACAAGAAAATGATCTCGTTGTAATGGGTGACCTAACTCAATGGAAATAAGTGAAGATTTCATGGAATGAAAGATAGGGCTGGAAAGCATGCTATCTAGGATCTATAGTTGAGGGATGGAAAGCGCACTATCTGAGTTGGTGGTTGGAGGCTGGAAAGTGCACCATTTGAGTTGGTTGATAGTTGGAAAACACACTATTTTGGTTCATGGTTAAGGTTTAGAAAACACACTCAAACAAGGAGGGAAAATGAGGCTGAAGAGCGCACTATCTTAATTAATGGTTGAGGGTTGGAAAACACACTCAAATGAAGAAAAATAGGGTTGAAAACACACTATTTTAATTTGTGGTTAAGGGTGTCATAACCCAATTTCTAGGTTATTCCTCAATATCTACCCAAAAATAACAAAAATAAAATAAAAAAGGTTGGTGTTAGTAGAAAAATCAATGTGGAAATTTTGGATGTTTTCAAGAGTTCGATCATATCTCTTTTGTCCCCCAAAATAAAGGAAAATGCAGATTCAATGCTAAAATAATTTATTATTGAATAAATTTGTGTAAAAATTAAGTCTAAAGGCATAATTATATTTTTATGGGCCTATTTGATTTATTGTCGACTAATTTAAAGTGTTATTATGTTTGCGAATTAATTTAAGGTCCAATTGATAGATTTAATTAAGTCCAAGGACTTATTTATACTTTAAATTGGTCAAATTAATTTTATTAAGGGCTTAATCAACGAAAAATCAAGTTCTTGATCTTAATTCGATTTCAATTGAGAAGGTTGGAATTTTTCGGAGACCGAATTGATTTTTTCCAAGGCAATTGTGCAAAATCATGGGTCAAATTAAAAACAATTGAGAGTTTAATAGTCAATTGAGGGTTAAATTGCATCAATCTTAAACCAAGTACCAAACTAAAAAAGATGCGCCAAGCTAAGGTTGCTGTTGAAATTTTGAAGGGGATACAATCACACAAAATCAAAAGTTTAATTCCAATTAATGGTGCAATTAGAACAATTACAAATTCAGGGATCAAAATTGAATTTTCACCTTCTCCAAAATCATCCAAAAGCCTGCAGACGTGATTACACTGCTCATTCAACTGCATAGTGCAGGCACGCCATGGCAGGTTCACGAGGTAGGCAACCCATCGCTGCATGCAATGGGCAGCCAAAGGATTGCCTCCTTCGCCTATAAAAACCATGTATAGGAGAACGACGAGAGGAGGAGGAAAAGAGTTTATAGAACACAGGGGGAGAGGAGACTGAAAAAATAGACAACTAGTGGAGGAGAGACAAAACACTGACAGCCGTAACCAAGGCAGTCAAAATCGAGATTTTGACACGGATCGGAAAAGGCTCCGAAAAATCGGATCGTAAGATCGGATCGTAAAAACGTAGAAAGATCGTACCGGAAATGTTCGTACAAAAATCGAAAAATCGTAAAATCGTGTGAGAAGAAAAATCGTAAAATCGTGTGAGAAGATAAGAAAAATCGTAAAATTGTTTGTAAAATATTTCTGAATACAAAATAGCATAATTATGGACATAAAACTTAATTAGTTTAGGTTCATACATGATGTAAAATAACTTCAAAACACATTACAAAATAATTATGTCCCTAAAAGTTCATAAGTTAAAAACTAACAAATTTAAAAGAAATCTTCAGCTGGCGTACAATGTAAACTAAAACCAGCTTCAGTTTCACTTTCACCCCCCTCACTATGTCCAGGAATTGCATCAATAGCATCACAATGAAAAAGATCACTAGTACTACCGGTGCCAACATTATTTAACTCTAAACTCCTTGAATGCAAAGTTTCAAAATAATCTTCGATGGCTTCGAGTACTCATCTCAACACCATTAAAATTATCTTCATCACTATCGTCTTCGTTCCATTTTGTCTTCGTGTTGCACTATCAATAGTTTGAAGTAAATTAATGTTCGATAAACCACCATGTCCTTCTCCTTCGCTCACCCATTCATCATCGGATGGAAGATCATCTACAACGTCATCAAAATCAATGACTTGCTTTTTGTCCTTATCATTCATTTTCAAATTACACATCACAAAAAACCAAGTCATTCATTTTTTTCTGCTGTAGACAATTTCTTCGTTTAGTATGAACCTATAAAAAAATTTCACAATTGATAAAATATAAGATTCTTATAAAAAATGAAAACAATATTTGTTTTTTTTTAAAAAAAACTTACCATCTCAAACGCACTCCGCTACGCTCACATCCGGATGAACCGCAAGTCAAGCTTAGAACTCGAATTGCAAGATTTTGTAGCTCTGGACATTCATCTCCATAAGAATCCCACCATCTAGCTGGAGTCTTTTTATCCCTTGCTTTTTTGGCAGCCTCAATGCCAAATAACCCCTTTGCTTCGGAGAATATATTAAGTTGTAAATCAATTTTATCCCTCTCTACTTCATCAGGGCACCATCCGAAAGTCGAGCAAATCATACATTCCATATTTAATATTTTTTGTCTTGTTTATAATCGTAATATAATGATAATGAGGATTCAACCAATAAGCAAATGCATGCAAAGGTCTGTGAAGTTGAAGCTCCCATCTTGCATCAATAATATCCAATACAGGTATATATCTACAAAAGAAAATAAAAATTAGGATATTAACATCAACATTAAATAACATAAGATAAAACAATAGTTATATTAAATAAACAATTGACATAATAGATAATTTGCACCTTTTTTGCACATTTCCAAAATTCACTTTTATCTTCTCTTTCGCTTCCCCGCATGGCTTTATATATAAAACCCATGGCCGGTATCTCATCTCGAATCAACTAATCGAAGAACTTTTATAAGAGGAAATGCTGCCTTGATGCATTCGGAGACATCATGCCAAAAAGTTGTCTGTCCAAAACACAATTTTGAATTTGCCGCCCTTCTTCACTTTTTGAATACCGACTTGACCTCCATTGGACGGAAGTGAACATTGACATCATTGTAATCTTACAATTGCTCAAACATCCAAGAGTCAAGTATGCAGTGGCAAATCGAGTGGCACCAGGCCTTATCAAATCTTGTCCTTTTGTGAACTTTCTCAGCATGGAAATAAGGAGAGATCTTGAATAAATATAAGTGGTGATTCTCCTCCCCTTACCAATGGTTAAGGCATGCAACTCTAGTTTCTTCTCAAAATCTTCCAAAATCAAATCAATACAATGAGCAGAGCATGGTGTCCAATACAAGGTTTTTTTCTTTTTTTCCATCAACAAATGCCCAAACTGCCTTATAGTTCGCAGAGCATTATCGTAATGACCTGCACCACATTTGCCTCTCCAATCCTTTCAACAATAGCATCTAACATCTCAAATACTTTAAAAGCTGTTTTGGATATATGAGATGTGTCTACAGATGATAAAAAAAAGGGTCCTCTAGGACTATTAACTAAAAAAATTACAAATAGAGCGTCTTTTTCCTATCACCCATCCATCGACATTATTGAGCGACTGCTTTTTTTTCCATTCCAGACTTATAGTCATCAAGCAAATGCATTGTTTTATCTACTTCTTGCTTTAAGTACTTCTCTCTAATATCATGGTAAGATGGAGGCTTAAATCCGAGCCCATGTTTTGCAACTAATTCAAGCGCTTTAACAAACTCAGGGTTTCTAGCACAATTAAAAGGAATAGCACTAGTGTAAAAAAACCTTGCTATTTGTTGACATGCTTCTTCTCTAATATCCTTCTTTAGCATGTGATTGATGGTCAGTTGAGTACTTCCACTTCCACTTATTGGTTTCTTTCCCTTGTTCATTGAGCTAAATTCAAAATCTTCGTCTGCATCTTCGCCACTTCTAAAAAACAGAGAAGCCTTTCTTTTCTTCTCAGATGCTTCTAGATTTTTCACCAACACATTTAACATCATTTGCTTCACATCTGCTGGTACTTGATGGCATGGCTCAACATCCTTTCGAGTGCAAGCCAAATGATGCTTGAAACGATAAATGCCTCCGCTGAAAATTTTCTGACAATACTTGCATTGAACTTTTCTTGAAGTATTCTCAATATCTATACCATGCTGCCATCCCACATCAAGTCTATTGCCACTGGTAGTTTTTTTGGATGCCATGTAATCTGCAATTCATTGAAATAATACATCAAAAATGAATTTGCATCAAAACCGAAATCAGCAACCAACTTTAAACCAGTTGATGCATGCTATTTAATGAAGCTACAATATTATTCTCATTCAATATGTATTTCTCATTCAACTTTTATTTGTATTTCTCATTCAAAGAGGATATAAGGCACCCTCCAGTCCAAATTCAAACTCATATACAATTACCAAATATCAATACCCCAGAACAAGAAAAGCTCCATTCACTAAGCTAACACCTAACACGAACAAAAAGCAATAGCCAACAAAAGAAGAAGAAAAAACAGATGTGAAATCAACAAGAATTGGGAGCTGCAACAATGATCAAACAATACAAACCAAAAGTAACTGGTTGGTGCAGATAAACAATTGGAAATGGTTGGTGCAGATGTGGTCGGTACAGAGGGCCAATTAGAAAACATGGCTGGAGCAGAGAGTCAATTGGAGATATCAAAACGAGATCCAAATGGAAACTGTTAGAAAAGAAGGGGATTAGAAAAAAGTTAGCCAAGAGGGTTCAGAGTGGAAAGGCTAACAGTAGAAGATGAAAAGGAGAGATGGCTAAAACATTATATATAGTAGCCATCAAAAAATTCTACTAGTCGAAGAAGGGGATTTTTCTTTTGCTGCATGCTTAGCTAAAGCCTTTGGGTCTGCTAGTAGCATGGTTGCAACTTCTCTGGACTCAAAAGGTACATGTAACAGTTAGGTGCCCTACCTATATTCTTGCAATATTTCAAGGCAATCTATAGTTCAAATTGAATTCTTTTAATCTTAAGTGTTCCATTGCTTTGAAATATTTAGATATGCATCTGATTTGTAATGTTTCTATTTATTCATTTTTTATTTTATTTTTACCATGCCAATAAAAGAAAGAATTTAGATTTCTATAATTCACAGAACTTCAAGAACTTTATCCCACAATACAAACTATTTCATTATCTTTACCAGAGAAACAATAGAAACGGGAATCAGTCAACAAATCATGTAAAATTGAAACTAACCCAATTCATCAATATAATTTCTGACATTATTGAGCAACAAAACCGAAATCATGTAAAATGGAAACTAACCCAATTCATCAATATAATTTCTGACATTATTGAGCAACAAAACCGAAATCATGTAAAATGGAAACTAACCCAAATTCATCAATATAATTTCTGACATTATTGAGCAACAAAACCGAAATCATGTAAAATGGAAACTAACCCAAATTCATCAATATAATTTCTGACATTATTGAGCAACAAAACCGAAATCATGTAAAATGGAAACTAACCCAAATTCATCAATATAATTTCTGACATTATTGAGCAACAAAACCGAAATCATGTAAAATGGAAACTAACCCAAATTCATCAATATAATTTCTGACATTATTGAGCAACAAAACCGAAATCATGTAAAATTGAAACTAACCCAGTTCAACAGAATAATTTCTCACATCATTGACCAACAAAACAAAAATCAACGCTTGAGAAGAGAAGACCAACTAACCTGTAATGGCGAGTGAGAACTTGAGAGGCTGAGTTTAGGAAGTGACACTTGAGATGCTAAGAAGTGAGAACTGAATCAAATGATTTTGGGGGTGAGTGAGACCGTGAGAGGCTGAGTTTAGGAATTTGGGGGTGACTGGGACTTGGGTGAGAGTTGGGAGCGTCGAGACAGTGAAGGAAGGAAGGCTGGAAGGGTGATTTCTGAAATGAAAAATAGATTTGAAGAAAGAAGAAAGCAGCGGCTGTGCACAGTGAACATTTGCCCAACGCGTAAAATCGGAACGATTTTTACAAGTTTACGATTTTGCTGATTTTTCTACGAGTTTGACCGAGTTTGACCGGGTTTCGGTTTTTCTACCGGTTCAACCAGGTTTTCGGAGCCAACTCGTAAAATCGTACGATTTTACGAGTTGGATCGCGATTTTGACTGCCATGGCCGTAACCCTCCTCTGTCATCGATCGCCATCTTGCTTCCTTCCTCAATGTCGACGACCATCCCTCCATCACAGGACGTGCAAAGGCAGCGCCTTTGCGTATTCCAACAGCGGTTGTGAGTCTCTAGCAATGTAATGCCAACTCTCTCTCTCTCTCTCTTTTGTCCTGCAATGCCTCTCTCTCTCTTCACCAACAACACCCTTGTCTGGAGAGCACCAACAACCTTCCCTACCACACCGACATCTCTCTCTCTCTTCACCGATAGCACCTACAATAGCCGAGGCCTTCTCCAACACAGTAGTAACAACACTAGCAGCAGTAACACAAAACTAGCTCCTTTCAGCAGCTCTTTCGGCCACCACATGTCACCATTTCTGACACCACTACCGCAGGAAGAAGCACATCGACCTCCTCTACCCGGCGGTAGTGGCAGGTATATCTGTCATCTTACTCCCCCGACCACCTAGTTATTGTTCACCATTCGATGAACAATATGAGGAGTGATTTAATTCACTCTCTGCCCACTGTTCACTTCATGTGAACAATGGAGGTGGTCTTGCTAAACATTGTGTCTGGCCTGACCTGACTAGTGAAGTGGTGGGCCTCCTAGCCACCTAGCTGGAAGGCCAACCCCCCAAAGGGATGGGTTGGTCGTCCCATCCTGGCTGGATAGTCTAGCATCAAATGATGGGCTCTCGGCCCATCAGGGTGGACAACCAGCTTCGCCTAGAAAATTTTTAAAAAATACAAAAATACAAAATTTATATTAAAAAAAAATCCTTTTTCTTAAAAAATTTATATTAAAAAAAAAGGTGTTGTTTTCATGCATACGACCGAATTCCAAGGGTTTTCCAAGCACACTCAATTAGGAGGAAAGATACGATTAAGAAGCGAACTATCCTAATTGATGATCGAGGGATGGAAAACACACTCAAACAAGGAGGGAAAATAGGGCGTAAGAGCGCACCATCTTAATTGATGGTTGAGAGTTTGAAAATTCACTCAAAGAAGGATGAAAATAGACTTGGAGAGCGCACTATCTTAATTGATGATTGAGGGTTCGAAAACACATTCAAAGGAGGAAGAAAAATAGGGTTGCAAAACACACTATTTTTACTTTATGGTTGAGGGTTGGAAAAATGCACTCAAATAAGGAAAGATACGTCTAAAAAGTACACTATTCTAATCGAGGGTTGGAAAACACCATCAAAAGAAGGGAAAATAGGGCTAGACAACACACTATTTTAATTGATGATTGAGGGTTGGAAAACACACTAAAAAGAGGAAGAAAGAATAGGGTTGGAAAACACACTATTCTTAGTTTATGGTTGAGGGTTGGAAAACACACTATTCTTAGTTTATGGTTGAGGGTTGGAAAACACACTCAAATAAGGAGGGAAGATATGGTTGGACAATGCACTACCTTAATTGATGGTTTGAAAACACACTCAAATAGAAAGAAATAGGGCTGGAAAATACACTATCTTAATTGATGGCCGAGGGTTCAAAAATGCACTCGAAAAGGGGGAAATAAGGCTAGAAAGTGTACTATCTTAATTGATGGTCGAGGGTTCAAAAATGCACTCGAAGAAGGGGGAAATAAGGCTAGAAAGTGCACTATTTTAATTGATACTCAAGGGCTAGAAAGCACACTCAAATACAGGAAAGAGGTAGGGCTGAAAAACGTGCTATCTGTGATGAAAAAGGGCTCGCAAGTGCACTCCAGTAAGTGAAAGTGATGGGGCTCGAAGGCCCACATGATGAATGAAGGTTTGTAAATTACAATCCATCCAAAACATTTCCTAGATTCTAAGTAGGGGAATGCAATGCATGATGACACCCAAATTGAGGAAAAAGGTAATGCTAAAAAGCGCATTGTCTGTTTGGTTGAGGACTCATAGGTGCACTCAAGGAAATGAAAGAGGTAAGACCTTGAAGGCGTGCACAAAATGATGAATGAAGGTTTGTAAATTAAAATACCTTCAAAACATTTCCTAGATTCTCAGTGGGGATGCAATGCATGATGATGCATGTATACTTACCTAAGAAATATAGGTCCCCTTTCTTCTTCATGGCCTTATTTTTTTGGGGTTTGGATATTTGGCCTTAACAGCTTGTCGCTTCTGCTTACTCGAGCCACAACTTATGATTTTGACCACTGGAGATGAAAAACCTTCAACATATTCATGTGCCCCCCTTTACTTATAGATCCTCAGTTTTGTTCAACATTCCTTGAAAGGGAATGATGGAGCCAACTTCAATTGTATTTTTAGATTGCCCCCTTAGTTTGGTCATGCCCCACAAGTGTTTTAGGGTTCAAGTGTTTGCAGGAAAGGGCTAATTTTTACAAAGATTGGTTTCATCTAAGATTTTTGGAATTTCAAAGTCATTCCAAGAATAAAAGAACATTTTGATGTTTGTTTAAACAAACTTGTTCTTGAAAAAAAGTCAAGTGGTCTCATTATCAAGTTTTATGTTGCTTTTGACAGGAATGTGAAATGATGCTTGTTTCATAACTCGTATGTCAAAAGGCTTTGATCAAGATTTGTGAAACATTAAGGCTTGTTTTGAATGAAAAAGCATTGCTTATTGATCCAGATTGCTTCCAGATTACTTGTATGTGATCAGAAAGGGCTTTATCAGGCTTGCAACATACGCTTAGGTTGTTGGTTATGAAAAAAAACATATTTGTAGGCTCAAAAGGTATTTAAAGGTTTTCTAGACTAAGGATCACTAGTGCTTACTCTTAGAGCTCCCTTTGATCCATAGGCTTTGAAACCTTACAATTGATTTGCATAATGATTGGATGCCCCCCCAACATATTGTTTGGGTTTTTCTCTTGACATACCCTCCAGTATTTTACTTGGGCTTTCTATAATGGGTATTTTAGCACTATCATCATGTTGACTTTATTTGTCATAATGTACTAAAACCCTTTTTATGTTTATGCCCCCCAACTTTGTTTAGGCATCTATCATAATTGAAGACTATTTTTTGTAGATTAAACAATGTTTTTTATCCTCGCACATGCCCCCGGTGTAGGGTGTGATCCTTGTCAGGGTTAATTATCAAGAAAAATTTATTAAGCTCAAACAGGGACTGTAAAGGATATTTGAGACTTGTGAAGGCATATCAAATATGGTCTCTCCTCATTTCAAAAACATGCATTTGGGATCAATAAGCTTTGCTTTTCCATGAGAAATGATTTTTTTATTTGTTTAGCTAAGAGCTTAGCTTTATAATATGGGTTTTTGCTAGTTTGAGATTTTTTGATTATTTGTTTAGATAAGAGCTTAACTTTATTATATGGGTTTTTGCAGATTTGAGATCATCTTTCAATGAAATCCTTTAATTCGAGAGCACATTTGTTAAACAAAAATCAATTTGGCATTTCCTTTCCTACTAGACTTTGATTTGCCAAAAATCTTTATGAAATCATGGGATAATGTATAATTTGGATGAAAGGGTATAAGGTGTGCTTGTCTTATTTAAATAAAAAAGCAAGAGTACATTATAAGCACAAGAAAATACATGATCTTTTTGGAGATAAAAGCTTGTTTAACAAAAGTTCTTTTGGCATTGCAAGCAAAATTGCCACAAGTCAAAATGAAAACATAGTGTGCGGACATGACCAAAACAAAAGACAATCATTGAAGCAAACTTCATTTTCAAATACCGATGCACTTCTTTTTCAGAGACTCTTGTAGGGGTCATTTCAGTGCTTGTTTGAGTAAGACGATAAGATAAGTCACACTAGCTTTCAGAGAATCACAATGTGCATGTTCTTTATCCCTATACTTCTTTGGCAGAGTTGAGTGTTATGAGCTCTTTGGGGATCGAAATTTCAATTGGTTGATGATATGCTATGTACAGTGATGGATGCATGTGGATGCAAATGTATGTACATACACATCAGGTGTTAATTATCGAGGACAAACTTCCTATTTTAGCTTTGTCAAACTTTACATGAGGGGAAGCTTTCTACCTGGTTTGAGAAGTCTATGAACTTCCTAGTGACAGACTTCCTATTTTAGCTTTGCCAGACTGTACAAAGATTTTAAAGTTGAATGTGATGCCCCATGTCATGAAAATATTTTTTCGTGCTTCACGCCCTGCCATCCCTATAGGGGGAGATGACGCGCGGTGAAAGGGGGGTTCTTATAGTTGTAAAATTGCGACTATAATTATTAGGAGTCGCCTCGTAGTATTTTAGTCACTAGGAAACCTAATGGTCTGCGAGAGTCTTGGTAAGGGGACTTGTTGTGCAAAGGGAAGACGCATCACCCCCAATGCACCCTACATAAGGTAAGCTGCATTGTTGTTTGATTGCTTTTCCTAAGTCATTTTTTATTCGTTAGTGTTTTCTAAGTCTTGAAGTAGATATCTACTTTATTGGAAGTTGAAAACCTAATCATTCTAAAGTTTAGAAATTTTTACATTGCATAAAAAAATTCTTTTTCTTACTATCCGCAGTGTACTTCACACTATAATTTTACACCCCAATAGCTAAAAAAATATTTATTTTTGATATTTTAGCCAAATTCCAATGGATAATCATAAACTAGTTACAATATCTATTTTTCCTTCAAAACATGTGAAATATGCAACATATATTTTTTTAACGAAAAGTATGCTTGGAGAAACCTTGGAATTTAGTCGTATTCATGAAAACAACACATTTTTTGTTTATTTTTAAATCATATTTTTTATATTATTTTTTAAAAAAATAAAGTAAAATTTGGACTAGGTTTGGCCCAAGTTAATGGGTGAACCCAGTTGTTGGACTTGGGCTAGACTAGGCCCAACCCACTAGACTGGGTCGAGAGTTGTCTAGCCAAAGAACCAAACACAGAAAATGAAAAGGAAAAAAAATGAACAACATTGTTCATATGAATAGTGACAAAGTGGTCGGTCGATAGTTACGAGAGGCTCACCTGCCACTGCCACTAGGCAGAGGAAGCCGAGGTGATTCTTGTTAATGTTGCTACTTCTACTGTTGCTTCACCGACGCTGGAGAAGAAGGGTTGGGTTGTTGCAGGTGCTGTTGGCACTAAGGAAGGGCTAACGATGGTGGCTGATGACTTGCTAGCGCTAAGGAAAAGGCCGCTGAAGACAGCTGTGGGAGAAGCTGAACTGAGCTATTGTAGCGTGGAGAGAGAGAGAGAGAGTTGTCGAAGAGAGAGAGAGAGAGAGAGAGAGTTGTCTTAGAAATATAATTATGTCTTTTGACATAAATTATTTTAGTCTTGAATCTGCATTTTCCTTTATTTTTGGGAACAAAAGAAGTATGACTAGGCTCTCGAAAATGTTCAAAATTTCCACCTAGATTTTTCTGCGAACGTTAGTCCTTTTTTTATTTTTTTTATTTGATGTAGGGTAGAATTTAGGGAATAATCTAGAAATGGTTTATGACACCCCAAGTATAGGTATAGGAGTTGAATAATAGCAAGATAAGAGACCCATTGCGTATTTGTGAGAAACTTAATGGGGCAACCTTGAATTACCTTACATATGACAAGAAGATCTACACCTCGGTAAGAACTTTAGAGACGTGGCAACATTACCTATGACCTAAGGAGTTCGTGACACATTTAAATTACAAATCCTTGAAGCATTTGAAAGGGTAAAGTAAGTTGAGTAGGAGATATGTCAAATGGGTTGAGTTTATTAAAACCTTTTTGTATGTGATCAAGTATAAGCAAGGGAAAAAAACCATTATGGCTGATGCACTTTCATGCATGTATGTTCTTTTATCCACTTTAGATGCTAGATTGCTAGAATTTGAACACATAAAATAATTGTACAAGGATGATAATGATTTTGCTACTATTTTTTATGTATGTAAGGTTTCAGTGTTTGAAAAATATTACAAGCTTGATGTATACTTGCTTAAATAAAATTGTTTGTGTGTTCCATTAAACTCTATGTGTGAATTGCTTGTATGTGACATATTGGGGGGTGGGTTGATGATACATTTTGGTGTTCCTAAGATTTTAGTTGTGTTGCATGAGCATTTTTATTAGCCAAAAATAAAAAAAAAAGATGTGTAACATATTTGTGGGGAAAATTGGGTACTAAGTGTTATTTTCGACTACATGTCATCCCCAAACAAATACACAAATAGAAGAAGTTAATAGGACAATAATGCAAATTTTGCCTGTTGTCATTCAAAAGAACTTGACTTATTGGGAAAACTATTTGCCATTTATAGAGTTTGCTTATAATCATAGTGTGCATTCTACTATTGATTTCTCACCATTTGATTTTGTGTATGGATTTAACCCTTTAACTCTCATGAATTTGATTCCTTTACCTATTGATAAAAGGGTTAGTTTGGATGAAAATCATAAAGCACAGGTGGTGAAGACATGAAAAGAGGAATCATGTGTACGCAAATAAAACCAATAAAGGGTGCAAACAAGTTTAATTTTAGCCTAGTGATTGGGTTTGGGTGTATAAATAGAAAAAGTGTTTTCCAGCCCAAAGGAATTCCAAGTTACATCCTCTAAGAGATGAGCATTTTTAAATTTTGAAAGGATAAATGACAATGCATATAAAGTTATTTTGTCAGGTAAGTATGATGTTAATGTTGCTTTAAATGTTTTTGATCTTTTTCTGTTTGATGTAGGTGATGATGATTTGAGGTCAAATCCTTTTAAAGAGAGAAGGGATGGGGATGACCAGCCTAACACAAAGTTTAATGAAGCAAATGATCCATTGGTGGTGCCAAGTGGGCCTATTACAAGAGCTAGGGCAAATAGACTTAAAGAGACATTGAATGGGTTAGTTTAGAGCACATAAAGTAAGATGAACCTAGAGAAACAAAGGATGCCTATGGAGCTTAAAAGACAACCTCTAATTCATCTAATCCAAGTTTAAGAATGGTCTCATTCAAGTTTTGAAAAGAGATGATGTGTAAGGCCCTATGTCAATCTTGATTTGGACTTATTTTTTCTAATATGACATGGAGTCCTCGTCCAAATTAGTTTCTAAAGAAGAGAGGATTTTTAGCATTCATAAGGAGAAGTTTTCTAGTCTAGGAAGGAACATACAAGTCAACAACATTCAAGACCAAATAAATCTTCTTTATCTTATTTTTATAAAGTTGTAACTTAGATACTTAGGGATTAATAAACATCAATTGAGCTTACATACTTAGGGATTTGGGTCTAATTGTAAGTATGCCTTATATAAGTTCATATCTTTGGGTATTCTAGGGTTTAACTTAAGTTAAAAACACATATATAACCTAAGTTTCAGATTATGTTTATGCTAACTGATATTAAGATTATGGGAGCAACTTTGTGTATTTATGAGGGTGAGAATTCTTTCTTCATTGGTTCTCTAAAGGGATGAAAACGACTTATCGAGGTTGAACTGATTTCATGACATCAATCCATACTTCCCGTTTGTGAATTGCTATTCGTTGGGTGAGGGTTCAAATCCAATAGTGTTGGTGCCTAGGTATAAGTTATGTCACACTCCTATTAAACTTGATTTACTTCGCTTTCCGAGAATTGATGTCTTTGCTTGAGGGTTGCTTGACCACGTGTTTAAGGGGTTCACATCAGTTTCCTTCATTCAAATTGGTCAATTAAGATTCTTGCCCTAATTCTTGAAATATGGTATGTATTTTATGGAAGCAATAGTTTTAACTCAAAATCTTGCAATATAGGATGTTTAGAGTCAAGCTTGCCTTCAATGGAACATAAATATTTAAGAACATTTACCTATAGATAAGTTCTAGTCATTAAGTAACACATATATAGGTTTTTTACCTAGTCTTAAAGAGGACTCATATTTTCTAGTGATTGTCCTCTTAAGGACAATATGGGAGCATTACAAAAAAACATAAAACTTGAGTGTGCTCTAAAAAATTAAAGAATGTGTAAGATGAAGACATTAATTCATATTCAATATGCCATGCTTGAGCAATATGTATGAAAAGCATGTCTAAAACAAATGCATAGACCAAACAAAATAAAATAAAACAATCAGACATCCAACATAGTTTATTCCATTGGTAAGTCCCAAATGGAGTTGTCTTTTGTTGTACTTGTACAACGTCGCAACAATATCCTTTTGGATTAGATTTAGGTATAAAAAGAACAAGGAATATTGTCTTATAAGATTTAATGTTTTGGAGTCTTCATCTAGTTTTTTGGTTACTAAGATTCCTAATTGATTTACAAAGTCCGGATATAAAGAATAATTTTGTATAAAAATGAAAATATCACCTTAATATATTCTACTTAAAGGGAATTGTATTGTTTATTTGTCGGATTATTACTAAGGTATTGTTATGTTTTTTCTAATCATTGGTTAAAGAAAATCCATCTTGTTTAGGTGGATCAAGGCTTTATAGGTCAAACCTAGCCATTTTAAAATAAAATATATTTTATTATATTTTATATTTTTATTTCCCTTACTACTAGGAATATTTGGTAAGTATAAGCTCTTAAATCCTGATATTTACAAACTAGGAGTAAAATCATTAATTTATTTTTTTAATCGATGAAAATAATTTTTATTTTACAAAAACATTCATCAAAATTATCATAGAATTGGACCATATGAAAATTAAATTATTATCTTTTCTTTAAGAATGGTTTTTATTGTTTTTCTATTTTTAAAATTATTACAATACAAGAAAATATGTCTTATGTATTAGTTCACAATCACAAAAATTAAATATAAAAGGGTAAAAATGGTATAAAAGACTTAAAATTAATTGCAAAATGTTTCTAAAAAATAAAAAAATAATAAAATTAAAATAAAGTGTGTTTAGAGAAACATGAAATGTAAAAACAATTAAAATAAAAGCAAGGTTGTGAAAATGTTTTTTAAGGTATTTGCAAAACACGCTCTTAGGTGGAAAACATATGTTTAAGAATTGTTTTAAGGGAGTGTTTATCAAATGCACTTTAAAAACCAAAGAATGTATTTTTCTACTTGAAAAGGTTAGCTTTCCTAAATTATGGTCTTAGGCCTTAAAAGCTTAACCCACTCATGTAGACTACACTTTCCAGCCTTACTCAAGACTCAGAAACACGAGTCATGATCAAAATAAAGAACATGAATAACATCATAAGAAACTAAAATTCAAATCAAAGCTAAAGACCAAGTTGCATCAAATCAGAAGCACATAAGCTAAACCATGTAAAATCAAAGCTCAAATAATCAATTAAAGGGAACAATATGCTAGAAATTTTAAGAAGTGAACCCAACAACCTCAAACATAAGCCCGGGACTAACCTAACCATAAAAACTGTCTTTGTTATTATTCAAACATACTATTAACCGTATATTAATAATCTACCATATCTTAAAATCACAATTTATGCATTCACTACCATATTGAACATACATTCATCGAAACATGCATATTATTTCAAAACACAATTAAACATATTGGTAGAAATCACTTGTTTAAGTGGTTTTTCCCTAAAGGACATAAGCTCAAAGCATTATTAAATTTAAAAATATGTTTTTTTTTTCCAAAACAATACAAAAACAAGATTGAAACACCAAATATCATCAATCAACATAGCATTCAAAACATGTGACAATTAATTTCCTCTATATTTTTCAACAGTATTGTAAATTGTCTGTTCAGTTATAGTAAAGACTATATGCGGAGTCCTCAAGAGGCGTGACGTGATGAAAAAGAGCTTGCGATCTGCACAACAACAGTTCGAGTTAGGGCGTGCACCTCTTGCAAGAGCCTGGGGCAGTCGGAATTTTATTTGCTTACCTTGGCCCACAAAGTACGCTTTCCGGGGGGCAGAGTTTCCTCGCATAAAAAAGACTATACATGGAACTGTGTTATGCCACAAGACTAAATTTTATTTTTTATAAAAAGAATAATATTATATGTTGCAAATGTGTTTTTAAAAGAAAGAAGATCTGCAACTTGGGTGATAGACCCAAGTAGGTTAAATAAGTTGGTTTTCTTTTAATTAGAAAAAAAATAGGCAACAACAACAAATTGATCAAATAAAAAAAATATCATGATAATTTGGTTAAAAAACCTTTTTTCAAAAGGTAAAAAAACAATGTAGCTCAATTCTTAGCCAATTATATATAGAATGTCAAGAAAAAAGGACAAGAAAATTGAGTAAAACAAGGAAAAGAGAAAATAGTCAAAATCACCTCAAGTTAACATGAAAAACTTACAGCTGGGGTAATAAGGAACGAGCCAACTTCAATTGACTTGCAAAACTTATGATCCAAGTTATGAGATTGGAATAACTTGATAGAAAATATAACAGTGAAAACAACAAATCCTTTTTTATATATATAAAAAAACAACGTTTGAATAATAAAATCTTAAAAAAAATGTCTGCAATAAATTCTCAAACCAATGACCCCAATCAATAGATCATAAACATCATATCTAAAAAAAACATAAAGCCTAATTCTCCACTAATCAAATATTGGAGAAGAAAATTTATTCATACAAAAGATTCCAAAATCGAAAATAGAAATAATAGGAATGAAGATAAAAAAAAATTAAAGTAAAAAATAAATTAGAGAAGAGCTATAATTTTTTTATTTTATAGAAGGGTTCAATTTAAAAGAAAATATTTGAAAAAATAAAAGAATAAAATAAAACCCTAATGCAAGGTGTAAAAATTTTAATTTAAAAACTAATTTAGTTATTGTAATATGAAAATACAATCCCATAATCCTTGGAAAAATACAGAATCACTAGCATTTATTTTATTTTTTTGAAAGGAAAAATGATAATTAAATTCAATGAATAGTGGATTTATTTGTTTTTAATTGTACAATGAACCTTTTGTTTTTGTTTTATTTTTATTTTTCTAACCGTGTATAAACAGGCTGACAAGATGAGCTTTCTTATCAAACAAGATACCACTTGACCATAAAAACAAAAAAGAAGAAGAAGAAATGAACTGAACTGTTATGTTTGTGGCTGAGAGCACGATTGTCAAATTCTGTTTTGGTTGACGTAAACTTCAATAATTGACTCGTAACACACCTGGAACATCTGTATTGCTCAGGCCATTAATGTGTGTGGCCAGGTGATGGAAACGATACAAATTCCGAAAGCAAAAGTAATTGATGACTCATCTTTCAGATGCAAAGGTGACCCCAGGATTAAAGGGAAAAACCTGCTACAGCAGGAAAAGAATAATAATAATTTACCAGCTAGCCTTTTCTTTTGAAGAAATAAAATACTGTGGCAGGCCAATTGAAATCTTGTAATCTCTCTACGATTCATTTTTTCGAGAAAAAAAACAGAAAATATTATTGAAACAACAGTTTTCATGGAGTAAGGGTGAGCTGATTTCAGATTTTCATGATTTCTGAAACCGTACTGATCTGAATTGTCAAAGTGGATGAGAGATAACTGAATTGCCCGAAACTTAAAAATATAATTAAGGATTTGGTTGGAATAGTCATGTAAATACTTGAATGGAAAATGTCAGAAAGTCAAGAGTTAATAAATATTAAGAATACAGATGATGGGTGGTATCCACAATTTATTGAATAAGATGAAAAATTTATTGAATAAAATGTGTTGCGGTGATGGTGATGGTTTTAATTGATATCCAAGAATGATTGGATTAAGTTATGAAATAAAATTGGAAGTGTAATATGAATTGGTTGATAATTTGGCACCTTCTGGTATACGGGAGACTTCATTGAAATTTCAGTGAAAACTTTAAATATATATATATATATATATACACATAATAATCCTAAAATTTCCATTTACCTTTTTGTGTTATCCCGGATATTATAAAATAAACTAAAAAAGGTAAGTGTTCCACTGTAGCATATAAGTGAAACCACCGTGAATTGTAATAATGTATTTTTGGATCGATTTGGTCGGGTCACCGGTTTTTTATAAAATAAACTAAAAGAGGTAAGTGTTTCACTATAGCATGTGAGTGAAAATATTGTGGATTGTAATAGCGTGTTTTTGAGTCGGTTCGGTTCGGTCGGGTCACAAGTTTATTAATTTTTTTATATTTCTTTGCACAATAAAATAACTATCAATCCCTCGTAAAAGACAAAAAAAAAACTATAGTTAGGGGGTGGCGCGGTAATTGCACATTCCATGGCTTGCCTGTGGGGGTGTTTTGGGTATTTCATATTTTTTGAAAATATCTAAATACTAATCTGCCACCAATAAGACAAAAATTGAAGATTTAGCTGTAGGGTGTTTTGGTAATTTATTATTTTATTAATTTCTGCTCATGTGTCAGTATTCGACCTCATGCCTGCTTCGAATGGCATCATCCAGTGGCAGAAAATATCCATATCATGTCTCACCCGATGCGCCGTCGTGCGCTCTTCCTCCTGGTAAGGCGTGTCGTGGCCCACGGTGGCCGGATTCGTGATGATAGTTAGTTGAACGTTTTTTCCCATTTTCTCTCTCCTGCATGCTAAACTACAGGTGAAGCCCCTAGTTTTATGGGGGGTTTTTTTCTGTCCCTTATCTCTTAATTATTTTGCATGGTCCTGATTTCTGTTATATAAGTTTTGATTTATTTCAATTGTTTTTTTCGATTGAAATTGATTATATATTTAGGTTTCAATTCGGTCCTCATTCTTTTAATTTCCAGATTGGTTTTAAATCCCTTAATATATTCGGTACAAAAGTTTTTATTTTTTCATATTTGTCCTTTAATTTAAATTGATAATATATTTGGTTTTCATTTCGGCCCCTATACTTTTAATTTTTTATTTTAATTCCTTTATTTTTTTTTATATTTTTGAAAAATCATCTCAAGTTAGCATGAAAAACTTATAGTTGGGGTAATAAGGATCAAGCCTCCTTCAATTAACTTGCATAACCCATGATCCAAGTTATGAGATTGAAATAACCTAATAGAAAATATAACAAAGGAAACAACAAATCCAATATTTTTTTAAAAAAAATTCAATGTTTGAGTAATAAATTCTTAAACCAATGACCTAGTCAATAGACCAAAAACATCATATAAAAAAAAACATAAAGCCTAATTCTCCACTAATCAAGTATTGAAGAAGAAAATTTATCTATACAAAAGATTCCAAAATCAAAAATAGAAATAATAAGAGAGGATAAAAAAAATTAGAGAACAACTATAATTTTTTTATATAAGGGTTCAATTGAAAAGAAATTATTTAAAAAAATAAAAAAACAACCCTAATGCAAGGTGTAAATTTTTTAATTTAAACACTAATTTAGTTATTGTAATATGAAAATACAATCCCATAATCCTTGGAAAAATACAGAATCACTAGCATTTTTTTTATTTTTTTGAAAAGGAAAAATGATAATTAAATTCAATGAATAGTGGATTTATTTGTATTTAATTGTACAATAAACCTCTTTTTTTGTTTTAGTTTTAGTTTTTTTTAACCGTGTATAAATAGGCTGAGAAGATGAGCTTTCTTATCAAAAAAGATACCACTTGACCATAAAACCAAAAAAGAAGAAGAAATGAATTGAACTGTTATGTTTGTTCATGCTTCATCGCATCTTTCATGAGGCTGATAGCAAGGTTGTTAATTATGTTTTGGTGTTCTGTTTTGTGTTGTATTATTTATATTTTTATATATATAATTAAATATGTTAACTCAACTAAAAAAAAGTTCAAAAATAAAATAAAATTATTTAGAATTGTGCAATTTAAATTTTAAAAATAAGTAAATAAAATAAGAGTTGAACTGATATAACTCAATTGACCTTATGAGTTCAAAGATAACATGGAAAATTGGATAAAAATATAGTTAAAACTTAAAAATAACAAGTTAGACATCTTAAAAAAATATTGAAACGACTATATAATAGATCAACTCGGGTCAACCTTGGTTATCCTTTCAATTCTTAATAAAATCATTGTTGATTAGTAAAATTGAGAGAAAAATAATCTATAAATAAACACAATAAAATGATATTATTGAACAAAATTTTGAATATGGATAATATTACAGAATATCATCATTAATCTCATAAAGTCGTTACATTCTTTAATTGCTCTAAAATTTTAACATAATATACAAATATATCAAGAAACTCGTAAAGTTTTATCTCAATCTAGCT
>CM055032.1:10727141-10814641 GCA_029204005.1 Salix udensis
TATTGTTTTACTTTAAAGTAATTAATCTTAAAATTGTACTAATTATTATATTTACACCTAATTCCCCCCTTAGGTGCATAATTGCCTTAATCCTTAAACAACATATACCACTCATCATCCGTATTCTTAATATTTATTAACCCTGACTTTCTGACATTTTTCATTCAAGTATTTACATGACTATTCCAACCAAATCCTTAATTATATTTTTAAATTTCGGGCAATTCAGTTATCTCTCATCCACTCTGACAATTCAGATCAGTACGGTTTCAGAAATCATGAAAATCTGAAATCAGCTCACCCCTACTCCATGAAAACTGTTGTTTCAATAATATTTTCTGTCTTTTTTCTCGAAAAAATGAATCATAGAGAGATTACAAGATTTCAATTGGTCTGCCACAATATTTTCTTTCTTCAAAAGATTAGGCTAGCTGGTAAATTATTCTTGTCTTTTCCTGCTGTAGCAGGTTATTTCCTTTAATCCTGGGGTCACCTTTGCATCAGAAAGATGTGTCATCAATCAATTTTGCTTTCGGAATTTGTGTCGTTTCCATCACCTGGCCATGCACATTAGTGGCCTGAGCAATACTGATGTTCCACGTGTGTTACGAGTCAATTATTGAGGTTTACTTCTCCTTCATGGTTGAAAGTATGTTCTCAGAGCAATGCCTTCCATAGATCCAACTACCAGTATTTACGGAAGCTCAACGAAGGACCAGCCTATAAACACATTAGAAGGAAGTCCTTCCCTGACCTGCAACTGTAAATTGCAATATATCCTAGCCTAATTCAAGTACCTCACCGATAATAGAATCCCGGCAACAGGAAGTAAAGAGTGAGACCATGAGCGGGTAAAATATGAACTGCTTCGTGTCTTCATTCAATGTTTTGTAGGAACAGATCAAGCTCACCTACATGTTTGATTGTTTTTTTGTCGTTTCAGAAAGCAGGAGGAGGAGTACCGAGCAAAACGGCTGAATATAGATGAAAAGCTTCTGGAGAAACTCGACCAACTAAATGGAGTGGCCAAAAAAGCTGAAGTTAACGATAAGAAAATCTTTAAGAAGGCGCTGGATGACCTTGTTAATGTCAACTCACTCTTCACGATAGCTGTGTTCGTGGGGTTATCCGTGGCTTCTCGCAACCAACATAGCCTTGATAATCGAGATGAATGCGACGCAGGTCCAGACGTCGCAAAGAGACTTGTTCTCTTCGAAGTTGTATCTTTGCTTTCTTCCTCTTATCCAGCCTGATAGCCAAATCGCTCAAGGTTTATCTCAACCTTTTCCCCCCTGATATATTCGAAGGGCACAAGCTTTTGGGATGGGCTAGGGGCATTGCCTTCTTATCCTCAGTGACGGCATCGACTACTGGGATTGTGCTTTTGACACATTCAATGGCCGATGTTGTCCAGATAAAGGTGGGGAAGCTGTCCTGTGGAAGCTATTATGCCGTCACTGCAGTAGCTACGCTCTCTGTGATTGTGTTTATTGGCTTGCTTATTTATTTGCCATCAATGTTGTTTACTATTTATTATGTCATGTTCCGGATCCCAAAACAGGTTAGCTCAAACGATATGGCATCTTAGGGTTTGGTTAAAGAATTTCCAGTGTAAGAAAAAAATAAAAAGTGCTATCCTGTATTTTTATTTCTATTTTTCTCATCTCGAAGGGCAGTGAAATCCTGTAAAAGCCGTTGTTATTGGCGTATCCCATATTTGGAGCAAGACTGGTATTATCATTTTGACTTTCCGATTCAATTTCACTTGTCCATGAGGGGTACCCTTCTGGCAGCGTGCTGTCTTCTTCCACGCAGTTGGAAAATATTTCCTTAGACAACTAGTCAGCCTACGCGTTAAGGTTTCGAGGAATACCTGATTTTGTGCATCTTTTTTCTTCTTTTTTTTAATTTCCAGTTATTTCCCTCCAAAGTATAAACCATTGACCATCTCACTTTTACGGCAGAAAACCAAGCCATGTGTTCCTCAAGAAAAATTCTGACACCCAACCATATAACTCGAATCCTGGTGCTGACAGACAACCGAATACCTACCGATTAAATGGGTGTTTGGCTCTGCAATAGTTTTAATGATTAAGTTTACTTGCAGAGTCAAAATGTTTGGTTAGAACCAACTATTGTTGAAAATAGTGATACTGCTAATAGCACTGCCGGCACCATGACTATCAGCGATCACACCAGTGGTTGCTTCTATATTACAGAAGATCATGGGAGCGCAAGCATGTTTGAAGTGGATGATGATGGGAGTAATGTTGATGCCAGCGGTCAAGGTGAACAGGAAGAAGGGAGGGGAGAAGAAGAGATTGATTGATTTTCAATTCGATGATGCATTAGGATCATCTTGCTACCATTCTCCATTTGACATGGCACAGGAGAAGATGGAGCTAACGGAGCAGGAACATCATGGGGATGAGCCACCAATGATTAGAGAGATCATGAAGCAGTGGAAGCACGAATGGCCGCCCTTTCTGCTTTGAGATATTCGAAAATATATAAAATAATATTTTTATTATAAAAAAAAATTATTTTTAATATTCATACATTAAAATAATTCAAAATCAGAATTATCAAATAAGTTATTTGGGGTGTTTTGAGATTTTCAAGGATCTTACTATTTATCTACCAGTTGGCCCAAAACAAAAGCATTAAATATTACTGTTTATATACTTTGTTAACAAATTAGGCATGGATTCGTGAAAAAAATTGTGGCAATCAAATTGTAATGAAATTCATTTTTTTAAGAAAAATAAATACAAACAAAATAAAATAAAACAAGTAACTAATATTATATTACTAGTTATAGCTTGAGCTTAAAAGGAAAGACATGAAAGGATCACCGAGACCTTCACATATAAATGTTGTTCGTGGTAAAAATACAAGTAGTTTGATGGGAGAATAATAATAATAATAAGTGTCTAATTTACATAAATTAGTAATTACATTATATTATTATGATTATTAAATCTATATTCTTTTAAAAAAACAATATATATAGATATGTGTGTGTATCATTTAAAGTAATTTCATAATTTAACATCAATATGAAAAACATAGCAACCATATACATGAAATTATTTTTCATTAAACCTCAAACTCATCTTTAGTTTTAACTAAACACTTTAATTTCAGTTATGAACCTCAAATAAAAGTGTTTCTTATGAAACTGCTTTTTTTTTAACCTCAGCCACAATAGCAACCGTAATACCAAACAAGTCCTAAATATAACACCTCAAGATTAAAAGTTTTCTAGGAAAGAAATGTAGTTCAAAGTTCAAGTCCTCCCAAATGCTTGAATTCCTGATGCAAAAATAGGAACTTTCAATTGCCATATAGGAACTTCTGTATATAGCGATGTTTCCTTTTATCCATCTATAGAAAAATCGAATACATTTTGTCTACACTGGAAAAGACGTTTTAAGAGTCAAGAAATTAGCAGCTTAGAGGCTTGTGTATTTCTGAAAAACAAGCTAAGAATGAAAGTTTGCGTTTCCACAGGCTGGCACTGGTAGTAGGCGGTGGGAGTGGGTGCTTGCGATTTGTGCCTGGTTTGCTCTGTGGTAATCTGTGAAGGACTGTAGACTAGGCAGACAAAGATTTTTCACCAAGTAGTTCATAAAGTTCAAGCAATAGCACGATGGTTTCCTAAATCCTGATGGAAGAAGGAAGAATGGTATGAACTGCATGTGACATGGTTTAAAGGAGATCAGACTGTCAAGGACTTGTACTGGCATGGAGAAATTGTATCAGATTCTTCCTTTGGAGATATCTTAGCAAGAGCAGTAAACAAAGAATCTAAGTTATTTTCAGAATTTCTGAGTCCACACCTTACTCTGCTCCATAGTTGTGTCTCAAATGATAAGAAATGGTGGGATATAGGTCTCATGGTGAGAAAATGAAGAAAAGACCAGACTGATACGAAGCAAAGGGCAATTCAGCTGAAACTACAGATTCAGACTACATTTCGGAGAAAAGGTAACAGCATCTCAAAGAAGTTGTATAGAGACAAGCCAACTAGAGTGAAGATAGAGGCCAGCAGAATCTACCTCCTTGATTCGATTTCTTTTACACTTTGAACTATGTCATCAATGTTTCTTGATAAGTGATTGGAATGCTCCTCCATATCTCTCAAAACCATATCAAGCTGTTCTTGATAAGCTGCAGATCGCTTTCGCTCTCGTTGTAGCTCAGCAGTCAATTCTCGAATCTTTATATCTTTCTCATCCTACAGAATACATAAGAAATAACTGCATGGTAAATAGAATATAGTAACAAGGTTACTGTATAAATGGTTGAAGCCTCTATCTTCACCTCTCACAATACTGAAAATGCATATTAGATTGGCATCGAGAATAAAAGGTGTAGAGATCAAAAAACAAAAAAAACACCATCATCTTCGAGGTTGAGGTTGGACGTTGAAAGAAAAGTCTGTATATAATCGATCTAGGAGCTTACACTTTCAAATCAGATTCTAAAAACTACAGATTTCCTATTTTAGGGCACATCAACACAATAAGGATGGACTTGAAATTCGTTTATCCATGTTTGTTACCATGCCCCAAAATCAAACAAATGTCATTTATTAGAGCTTATAGAGTGAACCGGAGCGAATCTTTCCTAATAAAATAAGAAGCACAATAATTTCCTGGGAACTACTTAATGCAATTTTATACACAATAAACACCCAATGCCCAAAAGATTCTTGGCTATAGGAGGAAATAGCCTCAATGAAGTATTTTACACAAATACACTTCCCTAAGTTCAAGTTTCACTCTTTTGGTGCTATCTGGAAATTGTTCATGACTCTGGATCTGGAATCCCTTGATTCAGTCAGAGAATGAAATGCACGCTTCAGATTTGAGAAGATTGCTATCTCAAAGAAAAAACACTTGTTCACTCAAGTCAAAATTTAATGACTTCTCTCACAATTCACATTCCATAATCTCACACAAATGAAACTCAGGCATGACTGGTGAGACTACCCAACAGAATCTTCCATTTTGAATAAAGTAGGATAGCTTTACAAAATCTTTCATTTAAAGTAAGAAGGCCTATGAATTTGTTCGTTGAAAAAAAGGTAATGGCACATAGAACTGCTGATCAATGGGAAGCTGAAAAAGGTTCGAACAAAAATGACCTGAACAAAAATGACCTGAACAAAGACCCCAACTTCTGTAAAATGACAAAAGTGTCCTCTAGCTGTTGGTAGTGGTACAAAAGTGAACCAGAAGGCCAACAGTTTTGGCCATTATACAAGTACCGCCTTCCTCTAATGTCATAAATTGATCATAATTTATCAGCTCTATTTTCTGCAGTTGATAGAAACATCTTTCTTGTTGACAGTCACTTGCAGAAACCCATCCTTTCCGATGAATATTCTTTTGCTAGAACAGATCTATATTCTGGACGTAAAAGGGATCATCCAGATAGCACTGTGTCAACTAGTAATCATGATTACAAAATAACCTTCACCTTCCAAACCACCCTTGAGTACCTGCTATCAAAGTCTCACTTCACACATTATAGCAGTCGACAACATCAATTTGAAGTTTGAACATTCCTGAGGTTGGAAGACAACTTTTCTAACTGTAGTGAGTAATAAATGCAGATTTGCCTCAAAAAGACATGTAAGAATCTCAGGAAACCCTTCCTGAATGTGGTTTGTCTCTCTACCACTCAACGAGTTTATCATGCAATCTGAATAAGAAATGGACATTGTGCTTCAGGAAGTAAGATGGATTGCCTTTGTTCCCTCTGACTGGGCTTACTTTTCATCCTCCAGTTGTTGGCTCACTTTTGCAGGCCATCCAGTCTATGATGACAACTGACTTGGACGCTCCAAATTGTAAGATTGACATGAATTGTGGGATTATCTTCATTCGGTGGTTTATAGATTGAAGATAATCCATCTATAAATAATTTATTTATAGAATAAGCTACCCATCAGCTTATGAGATGATTGAGACTTGTAACCAATTCAGCATTCAATCAAAATAACTGACAACAGAATCTACTGATTGATCAACATAATGAACATCAATGCAAGTGAGTAACCCAGAAATTACAGTTTGGTGACTAACAAGTGGAAACATGGTAGATATATATATATATAAGCAGTTAATACTTTTTTCTTAGAAGAAAAGGAAATGAGATACTTTTCTATTGCTGCACTCACCGGTGTTTGAGATAAAAGCACAGTCCGACGACCATTAGCAGGTGTAGGTACCAAGGGATGGTTGTGCTCCTTTACAAATCTTGTTACAACCCATTTTCCTGCTTTCTCTTTCTTCACAACTATCATTGCCTTGCACCCTTCTCTTGTAACTGCTCGAGGTTTCCTGTTTTCACTTCTTCTTGGTCTTAACTTACGAAATCCTTCTTTATTGCAAACAAGTCGACGCCAAACAACCTTCCCATCACGCATTGATCGTCGAAATGCATCGACACGCATGATAAATCCTACATGTGTAGCATATGCATCATAGAACACCTTGGCAGCCTCTTCAGACTCAAACTCCATGCCTACACATGGTTCAATATCAGAACTTGCGTCACTAATTGCCAACTCTTTACCATTAGAACTCTCCACAATTTGATCCATGTCTCCATCTTCACTCATAGAAGCAGAAGCGTTTTCATCCACTATTAGACAACACCATACAAACTTAATTAGTTCAGTTGCAACAACGCAAAACAAAAATATTGCCTATGCACGAAGAAAACTCTTTTATCAAGGATTCTTCTTGATATCAGTGTACGCTCAGTGCAGAATCTGATCCAAGAAATCCACTTGTGTCCCATCATGTTATTTCAATCCAAATGCTCGAAAATTTTATAGTTTAAGCAATTTAATGAAGCCCATTTTCTTGTACAGCTACTAACATAACTGGTTTTTTCAAATATCAATTCCCAAAACATACAGATCAAAAGAAATAGAAAGTTTCTAGGTTTCGTACTTTACATACATCAAATAAGAGATATGAGCTTGAATAAAATGGCACCCGGCCTAACAAAACCTTCTTCTGTGATTAAAATGATTGAAGCTTCATCATCATATTGAACACACCAAATATACAAAATCAACAATAAAAAACGAAAGGTAAAACGAAGAAGAAGAAGAATGGGAATGTGTAAATAATAAATTGATTCAAGAATTGTGAAAGAAAACTTACTTTGTGATTGAGACATAATCCAAGTCCAATGCTTGCAGTATGGACAGGGATGGGAATAGAAATAAGAGGGGAGTAGGGCGGTTTTACGCTGGTTCGTTGGGTTTGAGAAGTTGGAGGAGTCTCAAGAAGGAGACCAGAGACACAGGGGTTTTTTTTTTTTCTGCTGGGTTTTCTCTACCTTAGTGGAGATGTCTTGTCTGTCTGCATTTTTGTTTTTCTGTTTTAACTTTTTATCATTATTATTAAATTAAATAAAAACAAATCCTCTCTCATTTAATGTGTACATACCGTTCACAATGTTTATTTTTAAAAAACTTGTATCTTTAATTTATTTTTGTGGCGATTGCACCCCTTTTAGACCAAAATCAAAGATAATTTAATGCAAGTTGTTGACCATGATAAACTTAAAGAGATAGAGGACCAAAATAAAAGAAATGTCATAAATAGGTAATGAGTTCAAAGTTCACAAAAAAATGTTTATTTTAGTCCTCTAGGTTTACAACCTGTATATATTTGGTCCCTCCATATTTTTTGAAGTCGATTTTAATATAAAAAGAGTTAATTTTTGTAATCTTTTAGCCCCTAGTTTGAGAAACGAAAGAGAAAAATCACTACATTTCAGCATAAAAAAGGAAAACGTTGTTGTCATTGATTCTAGCCACCAAAATAATTGATTTTTGTGTCAAAGAGTTTTATTTGGTGAGTGGAGCTCAACTAATGTGTTTTTTAACCTTGAAATGACATAAAAACATAGGTTTCAGTTACGAAGAATTTTGATTTTGAGATAATTTTGAGTTTTGTGGTGGTTTTTTGTAGTTTATTAAAGTCATTAATGACGGTGTAAAGTATCTAATATAATTTTTAGATGTTTGGGGTCAAATTAAGTTTTTTCAAGTACCAAAATAGGTTTTTCAAGTTTTTTCAATAAAAAAAATATATCTTATTTTTTCAACCACTAAGGTGGCCAGAATCTAGGGAATCCCAGAAAACATATCGCTTGGGTTTTTTTTCTCAAAAACTAATGGGATGTTATCCCTCATGGTTACATTTCAAAATAAAAAGGCATGTGCACAGGCTATTCTTGTAAACCCATGAGCCACCCTTCCTTTAATTGGTCAAGCGTTAACATGGCTTTCAAGGCCCAACATCATCTAACCTTTTTTAAAAAGAAAAATCATGTTGTTTGATTTTTTTATAGATTTTTTTAGATTATATTTCAATTAATATCCCTTCTCTCTGATACTATTCTAATTCATATGTGTTTTTTAATGTTATATATAATTGAACTTTATTTTAAATAGAAAATAAAATTAGTTAGTTTTTTATAGTATTTCTAATAAGTGCAATATTGTGAGATTTGTTTCCCCTTTAATTTTATTCAATCAATTGTATGTTTGTTTATTTTCATTATCATCTTATTAAATAAATAAAAAATTTAGTAAGCATGGTCATTTAACACAATTTGATAAATGATTTGTGTGTAGGATCAAATACTTCATCTATAGTTGCCTCACAATTTTTGTAGATACATATTTAATTATTATTAATGACTTCTTTTTATTTATTGACACAGATGATTCTTAATTTATTTAATTAGATATGCTTGTAAGCTTCTTCTTTACACACACACACACACACTTAATATTTTCTTATGTTAAAGAAAATGTTGCAAAAAACTACATGTTCAAGGTTTCTATTTTCAAATAATATTTTTAATTTGTGTAACCTTTCATAATATTTGTTTTTGCCTCTTATTTATTTATCAATTTCATATGTGTCTATTTTTATTATCATTTATTTAAATCAAAAATTGATTTTTGTTAATAAAGTGTTAAACACATTCATGTCAAACATCTGAATTATGACGCTAAATATACTGATTTATCTTACTCCCATTTTATTTTTATTTTTTTGTCTATCGTTAATGAATTATTATTTATTTATTTATTTATTAATACATGTAGTTATCAACTTATTTTGTTAAATTCATACATAAGTATTTTTATTTCTCTTTTTTATTTTATTATATAAAATAAAAAAAAAACATGGTGAAAAGGCTTGCATATTTATTTTTTTAGAAATACAATACAACCCATTATTGAGTGTGGGTTAAACGACTAGTTACCAAATATCTAAAATGTGTGGGTTTTTCTTTGTTTGTCAATACACTATTCACCATCTCATAGATTATTGTGGTAGGAATCTAGGCAAAATCAGACAACGTGTCATTTGATAATGTTTTTAGAATAATTGGATGAACGACATGTTATCTGCTCCAAGTATAGTGAAAAACAAAACCCTGGTTGAGCTTTTTCTTTCTTTTTTCAATTAATGTGTTTATATATATATAAAAATTATATTTAGATTAATACCTTGTATCGATTTTATTTTATTGAGAGAAGTGAATGGTGGTGATTTTTTGTTTATGTGTTTAATTTTTTGGAAAGGTTTTTCTTATTCATCTATAAATATTATATGCTATGTATACATAAATTATATTTTAAAAATAAGGAAATTATTTTTAGATAATATTTCCATTATTTGCTGTCATGCATCATATTTTTATTTATTTTTATTTCATTCAATCAATTGAATATGTTTATATTTTTTATTACCATTAAATTAAATAAAAACATAATAAACATATCATAATAAATTATCTATAATATAAATGGCGTGTTCTTTTTTTTAATATGATTCTTGTTGTTTATGGGGGACTTCATGAATTCTGATGGCAAAGGAAGACCCCAACACTAGTTTTGTTGTTTATTGGAGGGTTCTAAAATAAAAGAAACAAATAATAAAAACTTCTATAGATTTCATTCAACAAAAATTAAGTGGCCTGAATTTGTACGAGTAAGAAAAGTTACAATCAAACCATCTAGTAGGCAAACCAGTGGTACAAGTTTATTTTCTCTATGATCTTAAATTCAAGCTTTGTGGTTATTAATATGATAGCTACTCGAGACTTACATGGTCATTAACTTCAAATCATGTGAGATTAATCAAGGTGTACGATGTTAGAGTATAAATATAGAGTATGCTAGCTATATAAAGTGTAACAGTTGTAACATACGGTGTGTGAGAGAGAATAATAAACAATATACAAAATACAAATTCTCTTCTTTCTCTTTTTCCTCTGTTCTCTCTCAGTTTCTTCTTCATCTCAACTTTACTATAAATCTTCACAATCCTAACACATGCAAGCTGGTTTGGAAACTCACATTAATAATAAAAAAAACCTACAATCAAGTATAACAATATGTTTAAAAGAACTAAAAATCCGTTAAAAGCAAGCAATTTATGAAAAGGAAATGTTGCTAGCATTAGTTTTTATTGTTGTGATAGTTCTAGATAGCAAAGTGGTTGTTAGATATTTTTCACTATCAAACAATATTGATGAAAATCATGTGTTTTCTACTGCTAATGGGCAGCATTCAGGTTTTATTGTGTGATTAAAATAAAGCAAGTGGGATCTTAGAATGATTCTTCCATAAGTAAATGGGATCTTGGAAAATCTATGAATAAAGTTTTTTAAAATATTTTTTATTTGTATTCGACAAGTAAAGCTCGGATAATTTCATTTTATATTTGTGACCCTTTGTTAAATAAAAAAATATTCATTTCATAAAGCCTAATTAATAAATATATTATTCTTATTCTTATAGTTTTCATGTCAATTACCTGACTCACTTTTAGTTCAAATCATCTTTATCTTACTTGTGACTCAAAAAGGTTGTCATGTAATGCTAGGATTTTTTAATTAAAGTTGGTGTTTGAGTCAACTTGTAAATATCTTGACTAATTTTATGGGCCATGAAATTAACAATCATGCAACCTCTAGTGGCCGTGAGATTTGTAAGACTCGAACTAGTGACCTCGACCTTGAAATTAACAATCATGTAAGCCTCATGTCATAACCCAATTTTGGGTTATTCCCTAAATCCACCTAAAAATAACAAAAACTAAAATAAAAGGGGTTGGTATCGGCATAAAAATCAAGGTGAAAATTTTGGACATTTTTGAGAGCTCAATCGTACCTCTTTTGTGCCTAGAAATCAAGGAAAATGCAAATTCAAGGCTAAAGCAAATTATTATTGGATATCTGTGTAAAAATTAAGTCGAAAGATATAATTATATTTTTATGGGCCAGTTTTATTTAATCGTTCGCCAATTTAAAAGTGTAATTATGTTTGAGAATTAATTTGGGATCCAATTGAAGGATTTAATTAAGTGCAAGGACTTAATTACAATTTAAATTAGTCAAATTAATTTTATTAAGAGCTTAATCGATGAAAAATCAAGTTCTTGAGCTTAATTCTTGTTCAATTGAGAAGATGGGAGTTTTCGAATACCAAATTGAATTTTTCCAAGCCAAATTATGTAAAGTCAGGGGTCAAATTAAAGACATTAAGAATTTAATGGTCAATTAAGGGTCAAATCGCACAAATCAAAAACCAATGACCAAAAAAAGGCGCGCAAAGTTAAGGCTGATATTGAAATTCTGACGGGGATACAATTGCACAAAATTATAAGTTTAAATCCAATTGGGGGTGCAATTAGAACAATTACAAATTGGGGGATCAAACTGCCCTTACACCTTCTTCCAAAATAACAGTCCCAACACAACGCACGTCATCGCTTGCACCGCTGTCGACAGGCCTCCTGCACATGTCATCGCTGACAGCCATACTTTCAGGTATGCTGCCACTGGAGGTAACCCACTGTTGCAAGAAACGATTACCTCCTGCGCCTATAAATACTGCATGGAGAAGCCATGCAGGTGGGGAGAAAAAACAAGGTGATTCACACACAGAGAGAGGGAAAATTTACAACAGAATTTACGTAGAGAGAATGGGGAAAAACGAAGGAAAAATCATGCAAAGAGAGAGGATCAAAAACATAGAGAGAAGATGAAAATAATGTGAAAAATTGCAGAACTTGCAAGCTAGCGACAATCACTTTTCATCTTCCACGTCTTCGGCAGAGTTGTCAGTGACAGCTCTCTCTTTCTCTCTCCCCAACAACTGCTCTTCTCAGCTACAGTTCTCTCTCTCCCTCTCGATAAGCAGCTCTCTCTCTCTAAAACTAGTGATGGCCACTGTTAGCTCTCTCTCTCTCTCCTCTGCTAGCAGCCTTCCCTGAGGCACCAGCGTCTCTCTCTTCTCCAGAAGCACATGCAACAGTCGAGGACTTCTTCTCCGACACAGCAGCAACAACACCAACAGCTACAGCACAAAACCAGTCTCTTGTCTTAGAATCTCTAAAAGACCAGTTTAGGTTTCCTAATAACCATAATACTAGGTGGCGACTCCCTTTTTCACAAAATAAAGATAAAACTCCGACATGAATTCTCCGCTCACGAAGAGGGTCATCACGCTCTCGAGAAGGGTGTGACAAGATGGCAACTTCGCTGGGGACCTTTGGACTAAAATTGGTAATTTGTTTGTTTATGTTTTGTGTTGTTGATTTTTTTCTGGTTGCTATGAATGGTTTATTTTGTTCAAAATCTTTAGTATGCATCTTTACATCCTGTCATACATGGTATATCGAATATGGGTAAAAAAAATGTCATATCATGCATCACCTTTATTTTTTGGGGGGCACACACATTAAACTTTAAGTTAAGTGGGGGACTAACAACTAACCTTATGACTTGAGTCAAGGTTTAAGTTTGTGTAAACCCCAACTCTTTGTTGAGTGTTTAGACTGGAAGTGATTGGTATATGTGTCATCCCACTATCTACTAAACCTCCATATCGCTTTTACGAGAGTGATCACTAGTAAAGCAAGAGACCCTCTTTAGAGACCAGGTAGTAAACCTACTCTATATCTCATATAAAGGAACTAGAACCTATCGTTAGGGTGTATGCTCCATAATATCTTTTAGCATAAAAAGGGGGGGAGCTAAAAAGCATCGTGACTTGCAGGTCTTTGTGAACAAAATAGCCACCACTACTAAATTTTCTATCATGGAATATGGGAAAAAAATTGAATTGTCATAATTGACTGAAGGAGACTACCTTAAAAGCGATGCTAAGAGGTTATCACCGATGAAGAATCTAAATTGCATTAGAGGTGAACAAGTTAATGACTCATTTACAGATGTGGATAAGGATGCATTTTTTAGAAAATACGTGACACCTGGTGGAGATTACGAAGGTAGAAGTTTTAAGCCCAGCGGTGCGATCTCTAATTCACTTTTAGGATCCAGACTATCGTTGTTTTTCTTTGGGGAGCATAGACTTATGTCCTACTATGGAGGAATATGGGATGTTGACTGAGTTCTAAATTATCTATACAGGAATTATTTTTCTTTGAGATCTAACAAAATCATCCCCAAACTATCGAAGTTGCTTAGAATCCCCAACTTGGAAAGATTTTTAGAGAAGAATGTTGCTAGTCTAAAATGGAAGATGCTAGAATTTGAGCTAGAAAAGAAGTCTGAATCAAAAAGAGAGAGATTGATTGCCTTAGGCATGTTTGGCCTTGTGTTGTTCCCAAGTCAAACAGGTATATTAAGCTTGGTTGTTGTTGCTACTTATGTAGAATATGAGAATACATAAATCAATCTAGTGGCCTCTATTTTGGTTGAAACCATCATAATCTTTAACCATTATAGAAGGACAGGAAAATGAGCAATGAAATGTTGCACGCAGTTGCTGTATATCTGGATGGTTAGCCACATTGAAACAAAAAAGGTTGTTTTTAATATTTTTGTGGTTCAACCAAAACCATTGAGGATAGTGGAAGAAGAAGAATGGGGAGATCTAGACAACCAAGGCCGGGTAAAGAAAATAAAAGGTTTACCTAGTAGTGATTTCAAATGGAGAGCCCCTTAGGTCACAGCAGTGAATGTCCTAATAAGTTGCGGGCAAATATATTGGGTTTCATTGGTAGGGATTACCGATTACGTGTGTTATTCTCCTGCCCTTGTGGTGAGGCAACAAGGAAAATGCAGATTCAAGTATGTAAAAAATAAGTCAAAAGATATAATTATATTTTTATGGGCCAGTTTTATTTAATTGTTGGCCAAGTGTAATTATGTTTGAGAATTAATTTGAGGTTCAATTGAAGGATTTAATTAAGTGTAAGGATTTAACTATACTTTAAATTGGTCAAATTAATTTTATTAAGGACTTAATCGATGAAAAATCAAGTTCTTGAGCTTAATTCGGGTTCAATTGAGAAGATGAGAGTTTTCGGAGACCAAATTGAAGACATTGAGAATTTAATGGTCAATTGAGGGTAAAATCGCACAAATCAGAAATCGATGGCCAAAATAAAAAAGGCGCGCAAAATTAAGGCTGATATTGAAATTCTGACGGGGATACAATTGCATAAAATTATAAGTTTAAATCGAATTGGGAGTGCAATTAGAACAATTACAAATTGAGGGACCAAACTGCCCTTACACCTTCCAAAATAACAATCCCGACACAGCACACGTCAGCACCGCTGTCAACAGGCCACCTGCACATGTCGCCGCCGACAGCCATACTTTCAGGCATGCTGCCGTAGGAGGTAACCCACCGTTGCAAGCAACGGTTACTCCTGCGCCTATAAATACTGCATGGAGAAGCCATGCAGGTGAGGAGAAAAAACAAGGTGATTCACACAGAGAGAGAGGGAAAATTTACAAGAGAATTTACGTAGAGAGAACAGGGAAAAACGAAGGGAAAATCACACAAAGAGAGAGGAGGAAAAACATAGAGAGAAAACGATAATACAATGAAAATTGCAGAACTTGCAAACCAACGACAATGACTCTTCATTTTCCGCGTCGCTGGCGACAACTCTCTCTTCTCTCTCCCCAACAACTACACTTCCCGGCTGCAGTTCTCTCCCTCCCCCTCAGTCAGCAGCTCCCTCTCTCTCTAAAACCAGCAACAACCACAGTCATCTCTCTCTCTCCTCTACCAGCAGCCTTTCCTACGGCACTAGAGTCTCTCTCTCTTCTCCATAAGAACCTGCAATAGTCGAGGCCTTCTTGTCTGACGCAGCATCACCAACACCAGCAGCAGCAGCACAAAACTAGCCCCTTCTAACGCCTACTCCGGCCACCACATACCACTATTTCCAATGCCATCAATACAGAAAAAAACACATCGACCTCCTCTACCCAACAGAATTAACAGGCACGGCATTCGTCATAATCCAAAAAAAAATCATTTATTGTTCATCATCATCTTTGTGATAGGGGAGTGAATTAATTCACTCCCCCGTCCCACTGTTCTGCAAGCAAAACAGTGAGCTGGGCTGGGCCAAGGACAAGGCCCAGTCTAGCCATTAAAATGGGTGGGTCGTTTGGCCCACCTAGGGCTTGTTAAAGAATAATATAAATCACATTTTGGGGCCTCACCTAACAGCTTAAGTTTTTAGATGAGATGGTTCTTTAACATGGTATCAGAGCCTTTTTGACCCAGTGGTTATGAGTTCGAATCTCACCACCCTCATTTTATTTGATAAAAATCAAGCACAGGGTAGTGTGGGTCTATGTGCAAGCTTCAAGCTTAAAGGGCTTTCACTTGAGGGTGTGTGTTAACAGCTTAAGAATAATATAAATCATATTATGGGGCCTCACCTAACAGCTTAAGTTCTTAAGTGAGATGGTTCCTTAACAGGGCTGGTAGCCTGGCCCCAAATGATGGGCCTCTTTGCCCATCAGGGCTGGGCAGCCAACCCCAAAAAATATTAAAAAATAAATAAAAAAAAACAAAAAAAAATATATTGTTTTCATGCATACGACCAATACGCTAACATATCTTAAACATTCTTTTCAAAAAAAAAATCAGAGTTTAAAGAAAAATGTGTTTTAGTATGGATTTCATAAACACAAAAAAAATCTCGTATTTTTGGATTTTACATGTTTGTAAAATCCAAAGGGTATTGGCCAATATTCCAAAAATATCAAAATCTTATTTTTGAGGATTCATATTATTCACTGTTGATATTTGGGTAAAGAAATTCTAAAGAGGTTAATACCCAAAATATTAGTGGGGATAATTCGTTGTTATTCACCGTTAATATTTGGATAAAGAAACCTTAAAGTGGTAAATATCCAAAATACTTTTACAGGAAATAAGTCATTATTATTTAATCAAAATATCTTTGAAAGAAACCTTAATCATTATCGGGGACATTTCAATTTTTGATTCCACAGTGTATGAAATATCAAGGCAAAAATAGGCTTTTAAAGCGCTTTGAATTTACTTATATTTCCATTGCATAGGTTGTAAATTTGTGTCATTTTCTTTGCAAACTCATCCTAGGAAAAATGATTTAGATAACACCAACATCATAACAATCATAAGGCAACCAAAACACCAAGCAACTTATTTTAGGTAGAGCGTACTATGAGTGTTAAAACCTTCCCTTTACACAACAGTCTCTTGTCGCAGAATCTCTAAAAGACTAATTTAGATTTCCTAATAACCATAATACTAGGTGACAACTCTCTTTTTCATAAAATAAAGATAAAGCCCCGATATGAATACCCCGCTCACGGGGAGAGTCGCCGCACTCTCACAAAGGGTGCGACACCTCTAATGACCCTAAAGTTTATAAGACCCAAACTGGTTATTTTTAAACAAACTTTAGAACATGATTAGTGAAGCTATGCTACTCGGTTAAACAATTTATTCAAAATGTCAAGACTTGCTTTAAAAAATTGCTGGGGCAGAGTGTGTTATAACCAAATCCATTGGAGAGCAAAATTATGCGTTGACATCTCTTGGTAAAGTATCATGGTGAGGATTTGTAAGAGCTTGGTCACTAAGCTATGTTATCTTTCTTTTAAAGACACTTTCCATTAAGATGCTTAATCTCTTGGTTATATAAATTAAATTTATTTATTCTTTAAGGAGGATGGTGGTCAATGCCAGAAACTTGCAAAAAGATTTCTTGACGATATTTGGGACTCTTCGATGATTAAAACAATGATTTTTTCACGAGAAATTAAATAAATAAATATTATTAGCGAGATACTCTGGAAAATAAAACATGCAATTGAGAATCCTATCTCCAATGATATGATGAAACTGTCCATAAGGCAGTCGTCTCCTATCTCTTCTTTTTCTTTAAAAGAGAAGCAGCACGGAGAAACATGCGATCAACCTCGTCAAAGGAAGGTGCATCGACATCTTCTCCTGTAGGGGTATCCACATCTTTCCCCGATGTCGGTCCCTTTTTTGAGCCAAGACATATTTGGCGCAAGTGCTCCTCAAAATCTTCAGGCTCACCGTCAGCTTCAACTGAAAACTTTTCAAACTCTTCCATATAAAGTGGACGTTTTGATGTCTCCTCCGTGTCTGTGTCAGAGTCGGTCTCAAAAATGTCTGATAGATCTTCCGAGCCTGATGCAATTCCTAAGTCCGTGTCAGGACCATCCTCAGAACCTTCATCTTGCCTATCAATGATTTCTTTCAGCTTTTCTGAATTCTCCAGTTGCTTGCATGAAATGCCTCCAGATTCTGCACCATCAATGTCAGTCTCAGGGGTTTCTTCTGTAGGTTCAGTTCCATTCCCAACTTTTCCTCCAGCCCATGCTTGAAGCAACTCCAGGTCCTGCTGTAGTCTTGGTATACACCTCCTGACAGCCCTTAGACCATCCCTGCATTTTGACTTATCCAAAGCCTGCACAAGGTTTAGAAGAGAGAAGAAATTAGCTCATGGAAGGCAAGATCTAAGGCTTTTTAAGCTCTCTCTAATCAAATAAAAGATAAAAAGTGAAAACTTCGCTCTCTTACCAAATAATATGATAAAAGTGAAACTTCGTGCAATTGCACGATTCTACATGAAGACTTAAAATAATGATGATGGATATTCATCCAAGCCCAATTTTCATAACCAGTCATTAAGGCCTTAGAAAATAAAAAGGGAGATGGAAAAAAACCTTCTTTCTGGAGAGAGTGACCCTAGGTGACATAATCTCTGTTGGTGGCTGGGAATAGTTCTTCCCTCTGTACATGATTATTGTGTTCTCTTCATGAATATCCAGCACAATCCCTCCAGTGAATCGAGCCAGTTCAGCAGCAATCTCCTTGACTTCCTCTGGAGTGAATGTCTTTACCACCACTTTCAGAGTCTGATGTTTCTTCCAGTGCAAGTGCATGTTAAGAATCACACCCTGGTATATTCCCCTTCTGCCGACAGGTACATAATTTTTGCACTTAAGGCCCATCTTTAAAAAGAAGAAGTGCTCTTCTGGAGTCAATATCTCTGGATCATGAGTTGCTTCCGAAGATTCTTTTGGTTCAATCTTTTTCAAAGCTTGAACAAGCCTTTCTTCTTTCCTTTGAGCCTGCAGGAAAAAACAAGCTAAGCCACAAAATACATTGAAAACAGATCACAGGAGCCATACAGTAAGCATTTTGGAGCAAAATAAAGAGTTTTAACTACATTGTAAGCCTCCACAGCACCCCACCTCAATCCCCGAACCAAAAAGGTACGAATAAAAACAGAGTATAACATTCAACAAAAGAATATTATGAAGCTACTGAACCAGAATACATCAATCTCAAGGTATCTATCAATATGGTTGAAGCAACACAAATTAGAGAGAACAACAAGGGGCTTGAATTTTCCTAATCTGTTATACTCGCTATATTTCACATTAAATCAGCAAAACCAAAACTCACCCTTCTCAACTTGTATAAAATTTTCTCTTCAGCTGTCATTCTCTCGTACTCTTTCTTCTTCTTCCACCTGAAGAACTTTAACCACCTCACCATCGCTCGTTTGCCTTTGAGCTTCGGTCTCTTCACTTTAATATCACTACCACTAAAGACCGCCGCGGTTTTCTCAAAATTTTCGGTTGGCTCCACAACTTTGTCAACATTGTTTAGAGATGGACAAGAGTGAATCCATAAATGACCCACCAAAGGAACAAGATGCCCTTTAACGCTAAACACTGATCTCTGACCAAAAACCTTGCACATCGCATCAACCAAACTACTAAACCATGAGTTTAATTAATCTTCACTAAAATTTGAAGTTCACTGATAAACGAAAAACTCAAACCTAATTAGGAAACAGTGCAGGTAAAATTCCTGTTTCTTTTTTCTTTTTCCAGAATTCAAGGGGGGGAAATGAAAAGCTGAAATGAAATGCACACTTCACAGGGAAAGAAAAAAAAAAGCATTAACCTAAAAAAACAGAAAGAAAATGAAAGGAAACACAAGGGAAGGGAGAGAGAGTTACCTGGTTCTACAGAGAAATGAATTGGAAGAGATTGTGAAATGAATCGGGTGGGAATTCTTAAGGAGGTGAGATTTGCAGAGACCAAGAGTTTCTAAGGTTATACACCTCTTCATCACCATTTTTCTCTTCTCGACGTTCCCCCCTTGGCAGTCACAGTCCGTTTTGCCTTCTGAGTAATGGACTAATCGCTCGAAGTACGTAAATAGCTATTAGCCCTCCGGCAAAAGGTATTAGGCCCAGAACATTGGTGGTCGGTTCAGATATGTAACTTGTTTTTAAAATAATAATTTTTTTATTTTTTAAAAATTATTTTTAATAACATATATTAAAATAATTTAAAAATTATAAAACAAATTAATATAAAATAAAATAAAAATATCTTTTTCAAAAAATATTTTCAAACACAATAAAAAAAATATTTTATATTTATTCAAAATATCACTTATTTTATTTCTTGGATCGCAACTATCGGACTCCAAAGCTATGTTTTGTGTTTACTCAAAATATGGTTTAGAACTATTTATTATAAAAAAAAATACTACTCAAATCCAATTCAAAATTCAATAAGCATTGATTTTTTATATCCAAAATCAATAATAATGAAAGATGTCTCACTTTGTATCAATTAAAAAAGAAAACTTGAGAATAAATGGCTTAATCAAGTGTCATTTGCAATGTTACATGCCAAAAATAGTGCTACAAGCCTACTACATTATTACAAATCATCGAAGGAGAAAGTAGGATACACTCTCAATAAGTTCAAAGTTGACTACTATGAGAGTTAAAAGAGATTATTGAGTTGCAATATCATAACGAGCAGGATAATTTTTTTATTTAAATGTAGTTGGTATGATACCATTGACAGAAAGAATCAGAGTAGATCTTCATCATGGTTTGGTTGAAAATAACACAAAGGTTTAACTCTACATCATCAATGATATCTTTGTTTTCTTTAAAAAATACCAACAAATTTATTACATATACACTCTTTCTTTTAGAAATGATCATTCAAGAGTTAATTGGTTATCCATAGTAAAAATCAAACCCAAAGGTCATGTCCAAGTTGTTCAGGATGGTGATGATGAAGTGATTATGGGAGATGATATCTTTTCAACTTGAAGAATTAGTTAATCCATATTAAGTTAATTTATCTATCAAACGCTAAAATAGGTTAAACTCTCAACCCGACCCACACCACTGGGTTGGATCAAATCCATATATATATAGAGAGAGAGAATATTAGGCCTTCAGTAGGCCTAACCAACCAAGATTGTCAATTTCATTTCGGTTGGTGCTTCTTTTTTTCAATTGGAATGGAATGTTTCGGTTGTAGAATTGTGTGTATATATTCGGCATGCCATTTCGGAGTTGTATATATATATATATATATATATATATATATATATATATATATATATATATATATATATATATATATATATATATTAGTTCAAATCCAAAAATAAAATTATTTAGAATTGTGCAATTTAATCTAAAAAAAGACATAATAAAAAGATTTTTCTAAATAAAATTATGAACATGTATAATATTATGAGAATATCATCATTAGTCTCGCTAGGTCATTATATTCTCTGATTGCTCTGAAATTTTAACATAATATATATAAATATATCAAGAGACTCCTCATAAATTTTTATCCCAATCTAACGATTGGATTAAGAGATATGATTGATATTGTAAAATTATTTATTATTTAAAAAAACACACTATTTGGCCGAAACAGAACATGAGGAACAAAACCAGAATGTTTCGGCCAGTATTTGCCAAAAACTCTGGAATGTGAAGGAATTTAAAGATAATAACGACGGCGTTTTGTCTTTTTTTAACTAGTACGAAATATCTCAACCGTTTCGGATGAAACGAAACGAAATTGACAACCATGTAACCAACCCCACCATTAGATTAAAGGTATGTTTGTGAAACACACCCTAATGTCTTTCCCTTCGTTTTTAATTTGTGTTTTATTTTAATGCTTAGCTAAACAAGCCTAACAAAACCTTAAACACATTCTAAAGAAATTAAGGATCATTTTGAAATTATTTATGGTTCATTTACGTGTTTTTAATAGTTTTGCATAATATCAGGTTCTAAACTTATATTGTAAGATACAAATTCAGTATTAAAAACACTTCATTTTCTCTAAAGTTTGGGAAAAAAACTAAAATTAATAAAAAAAAATCCCTCATTTTTGAAAACACAAAAAAAAATGAAGAATTTCATTTAATATTAGGTTGAGGATTTATATTGTAAGATATAGATCCAATATTAAAATACTCGTTTTTCATCAAGATTTCTAAACAAAAATTTCAGAAATTTTAGAAAAACTTCCTCATATTAAAAAAAAAACAAAAAATATATTTTATTTTGTGTGAATATGAATAAATTATAAAATCTTCATTATATTTTATACAAATAATAAAATTTTCACTTTCATTGTACTTTGAAAAATGCAAAAACAATAACCAATTAATGAGTATCACAATATATTGTGCACATCAATATAAAGGTGAAAGGGAAACTTAAAAGAAACACCAATACATGACAAGTCCAAAATATGGGTTCTTATTTGATATGAAGTTAGAATTATATGAAAAAGGTTTGCTAAAATCAAGCGAAGTATGAGAGCTAAAACTAAAACACCAAACACCAAATTGAGAGTTAATTGCTTATGATCATGAGAGGATTGAGTAGTCTTGTCAACCAAAATTATTTAAAGCAAAACAGATAAAATATTTTCCATATAAAAAATTTCACATCAATAATAAGTCATATAGTATGATTATAGATTATAGGAGTTGTGCTAATGGAGCTAGTATTATGCTTCTTAAGAATTTAGATTTGAATACTATAAAGTATCACATATCTTGTAGATTTTTATGGTTAGATAAATATGGGGAAGTAGAGGTTAATAAACATGTTTTAGTTCTGCTAATATTATAAAGTTTTATGCGATGCTATTTTTATGCATAAGAGTCATTTGTTATTGGAGAGGTTGTGCCGTTTTGATAAAAACACTGCATATTATAGGTTTAACAATAGATATCCTTTTGTAAAATATGAGAAATTTATCACTCGTGTATCGTTGTTACCAAAATAAATTTATAAAGACCAATTGAAATTGAAAATAGAAGGCCAATGGAAGTGAAAATTCAAAAAATATTGTCAGTCATGTATCGCGACGTTGTTTTTTCACGCTTCGTGCTCTGCTATCCTCAAAAGGAAATGACGCGTAGTAAAAAGAGGGTTTTATAGTTGTAAAATTAAGACTCTAAATCTTAGAAGTCACCATATCCTATTAAAGTCACTAGGAAACCTAATGGTATACGAGAATTTGGATAAGAAAACTTGTTGTGCAAGAAAAAGACGCATCACCCTCAGTGCACCCTACCTAAGAGAAGTTGCATTGCTTTTTTATTGTTTTTTTTTTCTATATTATTTTTATTTGTTGGTCTGTTTTAATGCTAGAAGTAAATGTCTTTTTGTGAGAGAGTCTAAACCTCTTTGGGAGACAAAAACCTTATCATTTTAAAGTTTGACAATTTTTTACACTGAAAAAAGGTTTTTTAATTATCTGTGAATTTATCTTACAATGTAATTTTATACCCTGATAGATAAAACAAAATAATTATTAATTTTTTATATATTTTTTAACCAAATTCCAATGGATAATTGTAAACTAGTTATGATATCCAATTTTTATTTCAAAACTTGAGAAATATGCTAATATTGTTTATGAAAAATATTCTTGAAAAAATCTTGAAATTCAATCATATACATGAAAACACATATTTTTGTTGTTTATAAAACATTTTTTTTTTAAAAAAAGATTTTTTTATACAAATTTTGTATTTTCTATTTTTTAGTGGGCTACCTGCCTAGCCTTGACTGGCCGAACGACCTATCCCTTTGAAGAACTAGACTCCCCAGCCAAGATGGGCCGACTGACCCATCCCTTTAGTGGGATGACAACCTATAATCCTCTTTGGGTGGGCTCCAGTCCATGTGGGCCGATAGTTCCGGACCTAGCATCCAGCCTCGATGGGTTGATAAGCCCACCCATTTTTGGATTGGGCTTCCAACACAATAGGCCCACCCATTCTTTGTGGCCTGCAGAGTTGCAATAAGTTGGATGGTTTATGTTATTCTTATTGCTGCCTCGTCGGAGACCACCACTGGGTTGCTGGCGTACAGAAGAAGTTGGTGCTAAAGGGGGGGGGGGGTAGGCTAGCTACTGTTGCTTGAGGAGAGGGATGCAAGTGTAACTGTTTTTAAGAGAGAAAATTGTCAATAAAGAGAGACAGTTAACTATAATCATTCAAGCATGCAGCGGTGGGTTACCTCCTGTAGCCGCGTGCTTGAAGAGTCGTTCATGCTGCGGCAAGTCAACAGGTTTTGGAAGAAAATGCAATTGCATTTTCATCCTCAATTTGTACAATTATATCCCGTTTAAAATTTTAACAGCAACCTTAGCGTGCATATCTTTTTTATTTGATCATTGGTTTTGTATTTATACGACTCAAAATTGACAATCAAAGTCTTATTTTTCTTTAATTTTGCAACCACATAATAGGCTTTGAAAAATTAAAAGATTCAATTCAGCCTCCAAATATTTCAATTGATCCATTATTAAGTGAATTCATACAATTTTTTCGACCTTTTCAATTTTTTATAATCATTTGATAATTTTTAGATTAGTATTTCAATTGATCCATTATTGCATTTATCAAGGATTAAATTTCAATTTAATTTATAGTTTCCATGGTCTTTAATTATCATCCTGATTTTTGTTTGTGCTCGATCTTGCAAGAAAAAGTCAACTTGGAACGGGCAAATACCATCGTTATTTCTTGAAAAGCATTTTTTTTTATCATTTTTTAATGCTTCCATTCCATTTGCTCTGATTTTCTATGTTTTTGGGTTGTAATAAGATTTTAGTTAACTGAGGAGGCAAGTAAGAGTGAAGGGATCTTGTTAAATGCCAATTTTCTTCACTGTTTGCCCAATGCTGAAGGCATAATCCAAATGTAAGAATGTTGAACTTGAAATGTGTTCCAGTCATGTGCCCATAAGATCACAGGATTAAAGATCATATGGGCGAGTTGCTGGAATTACAGATAGTAATAGCTATAAAACCACCCTTTTCAATGTTGCAAACGAAGAAATTGCCTCAAAACATCAAAGGTTAAGGGACAGAGTGCGTTTGCTAGCTTGGCTTGTGAAGAAATAAAAATAAAATCAAAAAACTGATGTGCCAGTAGAATAAGGGCCTAGAAAATCAGAGGAGAAATCAGGTCCAGGCGAGTGACTCTGGCTGAATTACCGTCTCTTTCGCAAGTTTTGTGATAATAAACTGTCTGGATCGTTTTATTTCGAAATCCAGGCAAGAAGCTGACTTGCTTTCCTTTTTCTTTTTCGACAAGAAAATAAATAAATAAAGCAGTAGCAGATGAGAACACACGACTTACCATGCCATGGAACGAACCATGGGGCAGCATACACGAGGCAGGAGGAAGGAGGCGGAGTGGGGCTGAGCTGAGCGAGACGAAGATGCTGCAGCAGCAGAAGTATTTATAGAGACGGTGAAGATCCGGAATTAGGGTTTTCTAAGGATGCTGCATATTGGGTTTTCGGCTATTTTGTTGAGTGGATCGGTAATAGTTATAAGGCCCAACACTTTATAAAACTGCGTTCTGAACTTCATTACTGTAGTTTTAGTGAATGTTTGGCTGTATAATTTACGTTGTTTTTTTAAATATTTTTTATTTAAAAATACATTAAAATAATTTTTTATTTATTTTAAAAAAATAAATTTGATATTAACACATGAAAGTTATTTAAAAGCATCAAAAAATTTTAAATTAAAATAAAAATAAAAATTCCTTTTTTTTTTCAAAATCAAATACAATGTGCCAATACTTTTCAAATTATGTTTGTAGTGTAAATGATTCCATGCGAGGAAATCGAAATTAATAAATTACAACTACATAATTAATAATTTGAAAAATAATTTTACAGCAACACACACCATCTTACTAAACTCACTTTATTATTTTCTCCTTTTATTTTGGTTTAATAAGAAGCAAAAAAATAAATAAAAAGAATACAAATGTAATGAATTTAAAAGAGAGTAGAGCATGCATCCTGTAGAAATAGTTTTAGAAAGGACAATAATTTATATTTCTTACAGCACACAACACATAAAATAAAAATTGCCATGAACAAGTTAGTGTAAAACTAAGTTTACCTAACTAGTTAATTCACGTAATTATTTCTAGTGCTACATTGCGAGTATGGTTCCAAGTCAATTTTGAATGTAAGAGAATAAGGGTATGCATATATTTTTGATATCATGAATTTGGTTAGCTAAGAAATAGAATGATGGTGTTTGTGTTTAATATTATATAATAAAAATATGCTAGCTGATAAACAAAAAAAAACTTCAACACACGTGGAAAAACATTGTACATGTCCCTTGATTTATTGTGGATTATAACAATAAAATTATGATTTTTCCCTTGTCCAAAATATCAAATAAACTAGACTTGAGGGGTAAAAATATCTTATTACAAGGTTATTTTGTCATTCTCTATTTGTTTAGGGGCAATAATATCTTTTTAATTTTGTTTTGACAATCAAATTATTGTATCTCCATTAAAGTTTTTAAAAAATAACATTGAGTATAAGAATTTCATTTTACTATAAAAAATGTAATGACTTCATTACCTTTTTTGCTCGTGTCAAGATTATAAGGATAGATGTGGGTGAAAAAACAAGGAATTCTTGTCCTTTATCAATAAAAGAGAAAAATAGAATTGCTACCTAGTATCATGATCACTATTAAATATAATAACTTACAAGAGTTTAGATAAATAAATTGGTTGAGCAAAGAATAGTCATATCACCCCTAGTATACCTGTTTATAGTAAATTGTTTTGTTGTTTGTTCTATGTTGAGTTTCTTTTTATTAGTCCATTTAAGTTTTGAGAAAAAGTTTTTTGTCCATAATCTATTTATCTCATCAAGTTAAAACTAAGAATTTTTTTTGAGACTGGGCATGTTTGGGTAGAAATTAAAATAAAGACAAACGAAAAACTAAGAAAAATGTAAATGATGTGTTTGCTAAACACACTTTTAGTCTAGGGGGCGGGTTGGTGGGCTTACGACCCAAGCCTAACTCGATTTAGTAGTAAGGCTGACAATCAACACAAACTTTTGTTTTACATGGGTTGGGATGAAAGGAGTAGCGGTCACTAGGCCATGTTAATTATATATACTTGCTATAATAGAACATGAATTATTCATATTTTGCATGCAAGCTTAAACAGTGACAAGCTTTACAAGGAAGGGAGAATATGATGAATTATTCATATTTTGCTATAGTGATCCATAATGCAGTCTTATTGTTCAAGGCAAAGAGTGAGAATAATGCTGCTGCTGCTATAGTTTGAGGCTGGTCAAAGTGGAGAGAAGGTTGCTTGCCTATTGGGGGTGTTATTGAGAGAAGGATGGTGTTGTTTAGAGTGAGTGGTTTTGGACCAAACCATCAACCTGGTATTCTCAAAAAAGGCTGGTCCTATCAATGGTTTCGGACCAGTGTTGTGGCGACTACAAGAGGAATTACTTGGCTGGAATGGTGCTGGGAGATGATACTCTAATAGAGGGTGAAGGTGATGTGTGTTTTGTCTTGTTTAGCAAAGAGAACAAGTGTTAATAATTTCCCTCTTTTAGGTGAAGTAAACAAAAAAGAGTGAGATGGGGTGAGATGGATGAAGAGGGGAGTGCATAAGGCTATCCTCTATAGAGATTCTCATCAGCCAATTTTGAGGCCAGAAGGCATCAAGGATGTCTTATACTTTCATTTCTCAAAAGATTAATTGAGGATGTGATTTCAATAGAAGTTCTTGGACACTCCAAACCAATTCTCACAAAATGATCAAACTGCTAAAAAACAATCCACAAGTTCCTCCAATTTGTATTGTCATAAACTTGAAGGTCACAATATCACAATTATACAAATGACACCTGGAAGGTCGCAATATCACAATTATAATGAGAATTGAAAATTGGGGTATCCTGTGCTCATTTTGCATTGTATCTTCACAAACTTAAGAAAACTGGCAACCCAGGAACCAACAACAAAACAAGCAACCAAAACAAAAACTCCCTCTAGACTGGATTGTTTTGAAGGACTCAGGTGTGCACCCAATGAAAGCCCTAACAAGGAGATAATCCCCACAATTTTCAAATATTCTTTTGCACGTGGAAATATGCTCATGATTAAACCCACAATTTTCAAATTTTCAGAGTTCTCTCAAAGTGGAACCCCAACATGGGCTTGCTTAAAGTTATTTGATGTACGATTCCAAAGATTTACAACTCCATGTTGCCTAGGACTTCTTTGGCAGCAGACACCATAACATAAAAACTAAGAGTTGATCTTCAAAGTAGTGTCCACAACATGAAATTTCTAATGCTAAACTAAGAATTACAATATCTCAAACTGCGTGCAAATCTTGAACTTCGCAATTAATCTCAAAATACCACTTAGAATCTCAAGTGAAGTCACAACCCTTTATACCACTTAGCATCTCAAGTAAAGTCATAACCCTTTCAATGGATAAAAATCATAAAAAATCTAAAATTTAATCTTAAGATGATTATAGTCGCAAACTTTAGAAGCAACAATCATATCTATCTATCTATTAGTTTCTCTCTGCAAAGTTCAGTCATTTGACTCGTCTGGAGCATTTTTTTCAATGACACTATAATCACATTCACCTTCATTTGCTGACTATTCTAACAACATCACATAATCCAGCACTAAAAGGAAAAGTCTCACTCTAAAGGAAGAATTTCTATGAAGTTGCTCTTTTTCTTAAAAAAAGAAAAGCCACCCGTGCAACCGTAAAAAATGGAACCTATTTAGATAGCCATTGCCAGAGTTCCATGCATGGTATATCTAAACCAAAATGTCATTCCAAGGCTCAAACTGATTAAACAGAAACCTGATCCTCCAATTACTTCAAGAAATCTACTCCCAAGAAACATGCTTATCGTAAAAAGTTGAACCGATTCATACAAATGAGAACAAGTGATCCTAAGTTTTCCTACTTGTTTCTTTCTCTTCTCAAAAATACTAACTTGGTAAATTTGTAAAGCCAACCAAACATGCTCATCAACACCTTCAATAAATATCAAACTGCAGGTAAAAACTTCCAAATAAACAAATTCATAGGAAGTCCAATTGAAGGGAAATCTTACAAATACCCAACAGAACCAAAACAAGAAAATATTTCAAATGTGCACATTATTTAAAATTTTAATCTCAGACAAAGTCAGCACATTCAAATTACGGAATATCCCAAGGTTTAGGCTCAGGCACAGCAACGACCATACCTTGGAGATCCTGGGTAAGCACAACCTGACAACCCAACCTTGAATGCTTGTTCAAAACCCTAGTTCTCGAATTCCTCTTCAACACATACTCCTCGTCATAAGATCTCAGGGGCAGCTTCTCAAGCCATTCCTCCGCGATGTTGACCTCGCACTCGGCGGAGCAAGCTTCGATCTCCTCCAGGCGGTGCGAAGCTGGGTCGATTAGGCCGTTGTTTGTTAGGGCTTTGAGAAGTGTTTGGCCTGAGAGACCTACGATCTCTCGTTTCTGACCATCCGGGTCGATCGCGGAGAGCTTCACGATTCTGTCAGCGACTTTGGCGGATGAGCGGGTGAGAAGAGATTTGGTGAAGGGAGAGAGAGAAGGGAGGCGGTTGAATTGAGAGGAGAGTCTGTTCAGAGTTGATATTGCCATTTCTTTGTGTTTGGGTGTTTCTTCCTCTATTTTACAGTGTGGGTAGCGATTTAAGGTATTAAGTTAAAATTAAAATTAATTCAAATTATACAGTGGGTGTTTGGCTCCGCGGCCTCATGCTGTTGAAGCAAACCGCGGGGCTAAACACAATAAATATTAAACAGTTAAACATATTTTGATGGTGGGTCCCATCATTTTTATATCAATTTAGCCGCAGACGCAAAAGCTTTTGCCTCTGCGGCCCACGTGCAAGACGTGACAAAACGCAGAGCACCTCACCTCTCTCGACAGTCCTCCCTGTGCCTCACCGACAGTCCTCCCTCAGCTCCCTATCTTGCCTTACCGACAGTCACCCCTCACGGAACTCTCACCTCACCGAACTCTCAGTTTGTCCCTGTACCTCTCGTTAACACCATCTTAGTTTGTTCTTCACGGAACTCTCTCTCAGCCATCTCCGATACCACCCAAACCACCGTCCTGTCCCCCTTAGCCACACCTGCAAAAAGTCGACCGGTCCCCCTCCCTCATCGACAATCCTTCTCCCTCACCTCCCACTCTGCCTCACCGGCAGTCCTTCTCCCTCACCTTCCTCTCTGCCTCACTAAACTCTCAGCTGAACGAAACTCTCTCTCAGCCATCTCCGAGACCAGCCAATCCACCCACACACCCTCAGGACCATCTCTCCTCACCCCCAGCTTCAACCACGACACCCTGTCTCTCCTCACCCGTAGCTTCCATCGACAGAGCTGCCCACAGACTCGTCTCTCTCATCGTCAGCTGAACGTTGCAGATCAACGAGGTAGCTCACCCTCAGCTCCACCGACCCGTCTCTCACCTAGTTATGTGTATTTAACCCAATATGTTTCCATTTTTCTGAACAATTAATCAACAATTTTGTTACTGAACTGGTTGTGAATGTGAAATTGAAGAGAGAGAATGAAAGTTTAACTGATATTTAGTGTTTTGTTGTGAAAGTTTAACTGATTCGAAAATTGTTGAGTTCGGTTTGTTAGTTTGTTACTGGTCTGCTATCTATGTTATGGTTTAGTGTTACTGAACTCGTTTTGCATCTGAAATTGAGGAGAGAGCATGACAGTTTAACTGATATTTAGTGTTTTGTTGTGAAAGTTTAACTGGATCGAAAATTGTTGAGTTCGGTTTGTTATTTTGTTACTGGTCTGCTATCTACGTTATGGTTTAGTGTTACTGAACTTGTTGTGAATCTGAAATTGAGGAGAGAGCATGAAAGTTTAACTGATATTTAGTGTTTTGCTGTGAAAGTTTAACTGATTCGAAAATTGCTGAGTTTAGTTTGTTATGATTTTGGAAATGGTATTAAGAACACTTTAAATATTGATATATTTTCTGTTTCAATCCATGGTTAAACTTGTTTTTGTTCTTGTTGATTTGCTGTTGTTACCTGTGTTGTTGGTGGCTGGATGTTGTGAGTGTTGGAGTTGGTGTTGGGGCATGTTGTGCATGTTCTGTTGGGAGACGATAAGGAGATTGGGAGGATGGTTTTGGAGAAGAAGAATATGGAGTTGTATGTTTGTATGGTAGTGATTCATTGATGGAGGGGCAGAAAATGAGGCCTATGTTGAGTTGAAAATGGAGAAGAAGAAACTGTGCTGCGAAATTTTTGTTCAAAGTATGTTTAGTTGAAGTTTTGTATTTTTGTTAATTAATTTCTGTTGTGAAATCTTGTGAGTTAAAGTTTGTTTAGGTTAGTTTGTGTAATTAGCAAGTATAATTCCTGCACTTTCTGTTGTTATACAAATTGTTAATTGTTGTGAAAAAATTAAAATTATAGAATGGAAGGTGGTGAAAATATGGATAAGGCTGCCTGGACAAAGGACATGTTGCATACTTTTTGCGACATATGTATTAGGGCAATTGAATTGGGAATGCGACCTACAACGTATTATGATAAAACGAGATGAATTTTTTTTAATCAAATCATTTAAAGAACAAACTGGTCATTCATTGACCAAAGCACAATTAAAGAACAAGTGGGATGGGTGCAAAAAAGATTGGAAAATATGGACGAAGTTCATATCTGAAACTGGGGTGGGATGGAGTAGTGAATTGGGGACAATCGCAGCAACGGATGAGTGGTGGAAAGCTAAAATTCAGGTTAAGTTTCATTATGTCAAATATTTAAATTTATTTTCCATGTTTCTAAATAGCTTATAACAAAATATTTGTATGAATTATGTGTTTATGTAGGAAGTTAAAGGTGCCAAAACATTTAGGCATGCTGGAATTGAGCCTGCATTGAAGTTCAAATATGATAGGATGTATTCCAGCATTATGGCTACCGGAGAGTATGCATGGGCACCATCATCAGGAGTGCAAGGTGGTGATAATTGTTCTCAGCTTGACACTAACGACGCGAACATTGACGCGATGGATTTGGAGGAAGGAAGTGGTGATTCGGAAGAAGATAGAAATCCTACGTCTGACAATGACATTGCACAGTTAGTTGGGGGTGAACATATCAAGTAGCAGCAACACACAAACGAGTGGAAAAAGAAAAGAGCTGGAGGTTGTTGAGGGTCGCGCGAAGAAGAAGAAATCTAAGAAGTCGGCTAGCATTGGCGTTCAACTAATGTCAAAGTGGGGCGAGCTAGTTGACAGTATGTTGACGAGAAGTGATTCAACTTCTTTGCACATAGATAAACAAGGGTGTAGCATTCATGGGGTGATGACTGAGATCCATTCCATTCCTGGAATCTGAGTTGACATTGATTTTCATGACTTCGCATCAGAATTTATGTCCCAACGTAGGAGGAGAGAAATGTGGGCTTCGATGGGAAGTCATGAAGAAAAATACAATTGGCTGAAGAGGATGCACGACTGTACTAAACAAAATTAACTAAAGGTATGATTATTTTTTACATTGTAAATCATTTATGTGTTTTGCAATGTTAGCTGAATGCAATGTGTGATATTATTGTAATCATTGCTTGATAATTGATGTATACGTTTACATTGGCAGATTTATTGCGCGGACAGTTTTGGTAACATTAGTTTGCAATTCGTGCATCGTTGACAATGAGTTTCGTTGTTGTATTACTCGGTCGATTATAATCATTGGCTGCAATGAATTTCTGTTTATTTGAATTTGTATTTGAATTGTTATCAGCATTTGTATTTCAATTTTAATTCCCTTGTTACTGTTTTGGATACATAAATCGGTTGTATTGCTGTATTAATGCATGAGCGGGATTATTTTGCAATTTGAATAATTCTGCTCATGCTCTCTGCTGATTTGGAATATTTTTATAGTTTGTGCTGCTGTTGTTTTCTGGTCTTTTATGAGTTGTGGACTGATAGGTGTTATGCAAGGAAAAATGAATTATACAGTTGTGACAGAAACATAACTATTCACTCCCATGTTTGGTAGGAAACAAAACAGTACAAAGGTGCAGCAAATGTGAATTAATGTTTACTAAGTGACAAGTAAATAATTCAAATGGTCTGCATGTGAATTATTGTTTACTAAATGACAAGTAAATAATTCAAATACAATGCATGTGAATTATTGTTTACTAAATAACAAATAAATAATTCAAATACAATCCAAAAGTTGCAGAACATGTGAAAAATAACACGATTCTTCAATCAATTTTTTTTTATAAGTGGGAGTGATTCCCAAAACATTTACACTCACACATTTATAATCTCAAATACATCTTTTGAAGAGCAACTTAGCAAGAGAAACAACATTCTACAATTTATAGGTTCATTCAATGTTTTATCTTAACTTCTTGCAATTTTAATTTATTTTTTCAATTTTATTTAGTTGTTTTTGTTTAAGGGGTATTAAAAGGGTTTTTTTTTATGGAATGTGAAGATATGAATGATCCTTGGTATAATAATATAGTTAACGAAGATTTTGATGGTGATTATAAAAATGTTATAAACCGCATTGAAGAACAAACTAATTATCATGCTTCTGGAGGTGCTAGTACGTCGATGAGAGGTGGTGACGATGATGGAAACGACGACAATAACGATGATGATAGTAACGATGATGACGATGACGATACTGTGATGATGATGACACCGACAATGAAATGGAATTTTTTAGGAGACAATTTGAGAAGCAGAAATTAATTATATGTACAGCTGGAGCTATAGACTTGCATTACATAAATTATATGCATAAGAAACCATGTATGGTTTCATACAATACATATATGCATTGGCTGACCGAATAACTAAGTGGTCATTGGAAATGACGTGTTAACATGTTTAGGATGAACACAAATACTTTGAAGAGTTTGTGTGTAGATTTAGAAACACAGTATGGTTTGAAGCCTTCAAAACACATGTCCGTGATGGAAAAGGTTGCAATGTTTTTATTTATGATAGCTATTGGCACGTCTAACAGGGAAGTGCAAGAGAGGTTCCAACATTCAGGCGAAACTGTTAGTAGATGCATAAATAAAGTCCTTAAAGCTGTATGTTTGTTTGCTGTGGACATCATAAAACCAACAGATCCACGATTTACGAACACCCTAAGAGAAATTGTAATAAATCGAAGATATATGCCACATTTAAGGTCAAGTGTTTTAATTTTAATCAGGTGAAAATGAATTTCTATTCTTTTATTCATGGACCAAATAATGAGACTTTTTGCATTTTTCATGTAGAATTGTGTCGGTGCAATTGATGGAACACATGTTCATGTTCGCATATCAGCAAAAAATCAAGTTCCATTTATTGGAAGAAAAGGTGTACCAACCCAAAATGTTATGGCTGCTTGTAGTTTTGACATGCAATTTACCTTTGTGCGGGCAGGATGGGAAGGGAGTTCACATAACACATGTATTTTTCTAGAGGCTATTAACAATAATAATATCAAATTTCTCAAACCACCAGAAGGTAGACATCTGTAATACATTTTAAGAGTTGGTCAATTTAGTTTAATTATATTCTTCATTAATTTCTGATTCGTAATATATACTGGTGTTTTCCTCTCTTTTTTTGCAAGCAAGTACAACATGATTGATGCTAGATATCGCAATGAGTATAGGTACTTAGGTCCTTATAAAGGTAACAGGTATCATTTCCAAGAGTTTAGGCGTCGTTGACAACCAAGTGGTTGTGAGGAAGTTTTTAATCGTGCACACTCATCACTACGTAACATGATAGAACGCTCATTTGGCGTATGGAAACAGAGGTGATGAATTTTATAAAAAATGTCTGCTTATCCATACAAAACACAAGTGAAGATTGTGGTTGCATCAATGGCATTACATAACTATATTAGAAGAAGATCACAAGATGATATGACTTTTGTCGAATATGATCGCAATCCTAATTTTGTTCTTGAAGATATTTTACCAGATACTGTTCATGGATCAAATAGTCAGGAAATGTATACACATTCACGTATGAATTTAATCTACAATATTAATTACATTTTATTTTTATGATTATTAATCTATAATATTTAAAAAACAATATATATATATATATATATATATATATATATATATATATATATATATATATATATATATATATGTGTGTGTGTGTGTGTGTGTGTGTGTGTGTGTGTGTTTTAAAATAATTTCAACAGTTGACAGCAATATGAAAAGCATGATAACCAAACACACGAAACTGCTTTTCATTAAACTCAATATCAACCATAATTTTAACCAAACGCTAAAATTTCAGTTATGAACCGCAACTAAAAACGCTTTTCATGAAAAAAAATTTTCAACCTCAATCACAACAACAACCGCCACGCTAAACAGGCTCATAAGAGAAAAACTAAAACGCAGTGTTTTATTGTGTTCTGTAAGAGCAACTCCAATGGCAAAAACTATTTTGTAGAACCAAATCTCTAAAATGGCTTTTTGAATAGTGTATATATGACTTTTTGTTGATGTGTACTCCAATGGTAAAAGTCATTTTGGAGAACTATTTTTTTATATTATTATAAATATAGTGCAATTATTTTGTATATAATTTAATTATGCAATTAATTATACAATTAATAAAAATAAGTTATATAATTAAATAATTGCTTTTAAAAAATTCTCTAACAATAAATTTATTATTATTTAATTATATTTAAATAAAAAAAATTAAAATAAAATAAAAGGTGAGAGATTACATAAAATAGTGTAAAATAAATAATTTAAAATTAATTATATTTTAAAAAAATGAATCAATAAAATAAATTGATGGGCACTCCCCTCCATTCTACCCCCCACCCCCACCCACAGAGCACTGCCTGCCCCAGAACACTCCCCGTCCATCCCACCCACCCACACAGAGCACTCCTTGTCGCAACCCCATCACAGAAACCCATGAATATGCAAACTGCAAGGGAGGAGAGTTGAGCCTGGGATACAAGGGAGGAGAAAGCAATGAATATTTGTACTTATTTTATGTTTTGGCTAGTTGCTCTAAGAGCATCTTCAATGGCAAGAGCTATTTTGGAGAGTCAAATCTCTAAAATGGCTCTTTGAATAGTATATATATGACCTTTTTGTTGATGTGTACTCCAATGGTAAAAACTATTTTGGAGAGCCATTTTTTTTATATTATTTTAAATATAGTTCAATTATTTTGTATATAGTTTAATTATGAAATTAATTATACAATTAATAGGAGTAAGTTATATAATTAAATAATTACTTCTAAAAAACCCTCCAACAATATAATTATTAATTTAATTATATTTAGTTTTTTACTTTCTTGTTGAGGTATTTTTAAATAAAATAAATAAATATTTTTGATATAGTTACATTATTTTCTAATATATATATATATATATATATATATATATATATATATCTATATCTATATCTATATATATATAACACAGGAACACACGTGGCCCCCCAAAATTTTGGCTTCTCTACATATGAGGGCAAGTCCAACGCTGGAGCTATATGAAGAGCCAAAGGCAAAAATTTGTCCTTTTGGCTTTTTGTGTCAAATTTTTCATCTCCAACGCAGGAGGCATTTGAAGAGCCAAAATAGCTATTGTCATCGCCAGGAGCTATTTCTACATGTTTCAACCAAAGAGCCAAAAAATAAAATAATATTTAATGAATAAAATAATGTTTTGCTTCCTTTTCCACCGCTACGAGCTTGAGCTCTCTCACTATCTTTCTCTCTTTGATTTCCGCGTGAAAAATGAATTAAAGGAAACAAAATAATAAAAATTAAATTGCAAAAATTAAAAGATTAAATAGAAATTGAGAGATCTAGAATTAGCAAAAAAAATGAAAATAGAAAAGGATATGAGCCATTGCTGTTGCTGTTGAGAAGAGATGTAGAGAATCTGCCTTTTGATTTACTAGAGAGGGAGAAAGAGGGAGACTTAATTCATTTTTCTGGGGAGTGCTTGGGGCTGGGGAGGGGAGTTAACATAGGGGGCTACTGGGTTTGGTTTGGGGGGGATATGAAGATGGGAATGGGAGTGAGAATGGGTAGGGTTTTAATCGGGGTGGGGGTGGGGGTTAAATATAATTAAAAATAATATAACTAAAATCGGGTGGGGTGGGGTGGGGGGTTTAAATATAATTAAAATATAATTATATTGTATAGTTATGCTATTATTTTAAATTATTATTTTTTAATTTAAATATAATTACAAAAATAATTTTATTGGTATAGAGTTTTTTAAAAGTAATTATTTAATTATATAACTTACTCATATTAATTAATTAATTGCATAATTGTACTATATTTAAATAATATATAAAAAAATGGCTCTCCAAAATGGCTTTTACCATTAGAGCACACATCAACAAAAAAGCCATATATACATTATTCAAAGAGTCATTTTAAGAATTTAGCTCTTAAAAATAGCTCTTGCCATTGGACTTGCTCTGAGCTGCTACAAATACCAGCTCATGCAAGGGAAGCCAATTTTAGCTTTGTAAATGGCACTCCCATTGGAGTGCCGAAAACTGCTCAAACTTGCCAAAATATTCGTTTTTTATGTATGGCTTCCCATAAAGCACTCCCGCTGGAGATGCTCTAAAGTGCTAGAAATAGCACTCGAAGATGAGAGTCATTTTTGGCTTTTGAAATGGCTTACCGGTTGGAGTAGATAAAGGTAAGAATAAAAGCTAAAAAAATAATTTTTTAAGTTTGCCTTCCCAGATGACTTGCCGGTTGAAGATGCTCTACGAGGCTTTATTGTGCTTTTGCAAAGCGAGAACTTTTTCCCCCTGATTTATTTATTTATTGTTTTACTTTTTTCATTTTTAATTTTTTTCATAAATTTTATACTTATAATTTAATGATTTTAATTATTTCGGTTTACTGTTATTATTAATTTAATTATGTAATTAAATAAATTATATTTAGTTTATTCCTCATTTCCTTTATGATTCTTCAAAAGTATTGTTTTTATTTTCAAGACACATTTATTTTCATTATTATTTATCATTAATAACTTCTTATTAATAAATACATATAATTCTTAATTTATTTTATTATATAGATTACTTTCATCATCTACACATGTATACTTAATTTTATTTTAAAAATATCCAACTCACAACAAATTTCATGTTAACGTACTGAGATAAAATTTCCAAACATCTTGAAAACCTTTAGGTGGGCTATATAGCTTTTAACCCCTCTTCATTGCTGTTCATTTTTTCTTGATTTACACGCGGCAAATAATATAAAACATACATCTTTCATCAATTCGATTTAAACAAAAATAATTAAAATAAATAGACTATTAGTTTAGCGATCGAAAAACATAATCACCACCCCCATTGCGTTTGCGAGAGGTACAAATAATCTGCGGACAAGGAACGAACGAACCAATAAAAGTCTTTGACCGCTTGGCCAAGAAAGAAAAGAGACTGGAACGTTTACCCTGAAATGGGATAATCTGTAACGTGGTCGCTGAATGTGATCATGCCGGGACCAAAAATCAACCTAGTAGACTTTATTCATAATCAAAAGAAAATAAATAAGACAAGGGTTTCCTCAAAATCCACCTTGAGTTGATGGTGGTATGCCTGCAAACACAAACAGCACTGTCCCATCAGAATCCCATCTGCATCATAGAACCAGAAACCTCCAATTTGAAGTGTCGCAGCATACTGTCAATGGTGGTACGCCTGCAAGCACACAAAAGAAAACTTCCCCTCGAGTTGCATTACTGTAGCAAGTGAAGCCTGTGATGTGGAAACCAAAAGTGCTAAAGTAAACCTGAAAGGCAAGCAATGGATTAGATGCATAGCTAATGACCGAAGCTAGGAACATTTTGTTTCCTTCTACGTTATGCAAACACAAAATTATAGACACCTTCGTACACCAGCTTTCGTTGCAGCACCAATCAGATGTGTACAAGGTAGGCAAATAGGCAGAAAACATTCACATGAGCAACCCCCACTAGAAGAAAAAAAAACAAAAATATAGACATGGAACACGACAGATCAGGTTCCAGCATGCAAGAGCCGAGGAGAGCTGTCCAAAGCAAACTTAAAGATCATCATACTAATCATTCCATCAAGCAAAACATCATAAAGGGAGAAATTGTTATTCAAAATCATGGGCAATCAGGACCTGGAAAATCAGCATCTCTACAGCTTTATAGCAGCACTGCAGTTGATCCAAGTAAGTATTCGAGTTATATTAAGTTTTATTTAAAGTGAATAGGTTTTGCTCTACCTGCATTCAGTCATAATACTAGAAGAACAGAAGTTTATCATCAGGCTCCTTGTGATCTTCTACTTCATGCTGCATCTATTAGGCACAGGCAAAGGAAAGATGAGTGAAAAAGCCTGCCTCAAGCATGGAAAGAGCAAGCGACATGATGGCGTGAAAACAAGAATATACAAAATAAAAATACATGTCGAGCCAGACTTTGGGATTCCAGGAGCTTTTCTTATGAAAAATAAACATAAGAATACATTCTTCCTTGAATCTGTAACTCTCGAAACTCAAGACAATCAGATCATCTACTTTGACTGCAGATCTTGGGTATATCCATTCCAAAAGACAAAATCAGGGCGCCTATTCTTCTCAAACAATGTAAGTTAAAAGCCAAACTTAAATACTATATATATAAAATGCAGCACAATCAAGCTCATACCTAATGTTGCAGAGTTATCTTCCAAATCATACACCTCGCGCTCTGGTGCAGTTGAGACAGTTGGAACTTGCTAGCCTGAGAGGAGATGGAACGCAAGTGAGGAAGGAATGGGACCGAGTCTATGACTATGACTATTACAACGATCTTAGCAATCCAGGTAAAGGTCAGGAACACCCTAGACCAGTCCTGGGTGGTTCTGAATTACATCCATACCCCTGCAGGTTGAGAACTGGTCACCCTCCCAGCAACACAGGTATCCCAGTTTTCTCTATCAGGTGGTTCAGACGATCTGCCATGGTTACTTTTCCTATAAAATTCCACCAGCTTTTTCCACTGCTAATGCATGATTTTCCTTTTGTTTGCTACTTGCGATCACTTACATATAGAGCCTTCAGCTGAGAGCCGGACGGAGACGATCAACTTGGATATATATGTCCCTCCAGATGAGCGCTTTAGTCCCAAGAAACTATCAGAGTTCATATCAAATTCAATCCAGGCTACGGTGCATTTCATCATCCCAGAGGCAAAATCATTATTCAAACAAGATTCCAGTAGTTTTGAGTCGTTTGACGAGATACATGATATGTTTTCTAGCAAGGGAGGTCAAGCAGTAGAGGGAAAGGTCAGAGAGAAATTGAAAGGAAAGGTCAGAGAGAAATTGAAAGGAAAGGTCAGTGAGAAATTGAAGAAATTAGTTCCAAATGTCCTTTTCAAAGAAATTAACTATGCAGGCAAAGAAGACCTCCTGAAATTCCCATTACCTCAAATTGTAACAGGTAATGCCCCCAGCAATCTGCTCTTATAATTCATACATCCTGAAGAATGGTGCTCTATTAAATTGTCTCAGCATTCCGCCTCTATTTTGGATTTATTTTTCAGAGAATGAATTAGCCTGGGGAAACGACGAGGAATTTGGACGTCAAATGGTTGCAGGAACTAATCCAACAAGGATAAAATGCTTGCAGGTTTCTCTAACTTCATAAACTGCACTGGATCTATCACCTGCACCATTTTGTCCCACTCTCCGTTAATCAAGAAATTTCCTTAATATGTTCATATGGCATGAACTAAAATGTAACAGACAGACGCAACAAAGACCATGTACCCCTGTACCAGTCTTAATTTTCATGTTGATTTCAAACCCACAGAACAGTTCTTATAACTCTTCACAGTTCAACACTGTAGCAGCGGGTCACCTTGATACTGTGTCATGATTTGGTCACAAGCACCCATCAAATGTTCTAATTTGACTATACTTCACAGGAATTCCCACCGCAAGGCAGAAATCGAGCGAGTACAATACATGCATCACATATAGAGCACAACCTTGATGGGTTGACACTTGTCCAGGTAAACCATCCACATCCCTCTCCACTCAATAAACCTCTCCTTTTCCCTTTTCTTTCTCTTTCCCCCCTTCTCTCCAGGAGATTGATAATGCACAGCAAGAGTAATCACAGGACATGAAATTTGTTTGCCAAATGAAACTAGGCTACAGGTTAATGTTAAATTAGAAAGGTGAACACTTGTAGAGTTCAAAAAATCTTAAACCATGCAGGGCAGTAATAGAATACTCAAAATGTAAGGTTTAGATACCTAGGAATAGCGACAGAGGTTAGTGGTTTCATAAACCTAGAAATAGGGACAGAGGTTTAACAAAACTCATAAGCCAGGATATAACGTTTTCACGTCCCAATAAATACTTAAAACCAATTTTGTAGGACAGAGATAGCAGCCAAATTTTATGCATAGAGTGTTGGACAACCCATACTAGGACAAAGGAAGAGAATTCATACATCTGAGTGCCAGAAGTTTGGAATTAAAAGACTTTCAAGATTGATTTATCTTAAATATATCATCAATCTAACCTAGGATATACATACATTGTGTGCCATAACAACAGGAACATCTCTTTTGGTGAAGATCTAGATAAGATTATTATATAATCCAAATCAGACATCAAACTAAAATCTAAGATTCAACCAGTACTAAGTGTTGTTATTATTCTATGCGAGGGAAAGAGGCAAGGCATCTGTCCACCTTTGATGCAATGCAGAATTGCAAGATAATTAGTCTGACACTTTACTAACTAGAATGGACGAGTAAAACTAACAAAACTCACTATGTTTTTTTCCTAAGAAATGACATACTCCTCGTAAATATGAGCCTTCAACTTATAGATTGATTTGATATGTTAATGGCTCAAAGCTATATTTCTTTGCACCAGATTCAAGTATCAAAATTACTCAATTAGACTAATTATGAAGAAAGAAATGAGCAAGGAAAAAATGAGGAAAAAAAAAAGGAGACTTAGCAGTGAGTTTACAAAGTGGAGCCTCAATTATAAAATATACTCTCCCATCAATCTTGGGTTTCTAAGTATTTTCTCTAGCCTTCACAAACCTCAAATCTTTTTAAAATCATGATGCTCATTAGAAAGCAACTTTAAGGTACATTAGCCTTCTATTATGATGACAAAACTGAGGGTAGAAATTCTGTCCTGCAAGTGCTTTATGGTGAGTTAGGTCTTGGAAATTTGAGGATCTAAAGCTAGGATTAAGAAATATAGGGATGTAATTGGGTTGGAGCCTCGAAAGGGAACATAGAAGGGACACTACTGCCTAATAATAGTAGGGTTTCAAGGAAACACACCAAGTGGAAGGAAAACCTAAGTGTCATACCAAGGCATAGCTGCGGGAATTGCTCACCTGACATAAATTGCTCACAGATATAACATAACTGCTGGAAAATTCATTCATAAATTCTTATTCTGAAAATAAAGCATTACAACATAGGTATAGAAAACTTAAATACTCCTAAGGCTTTATGTAGGTTCATTTCAGAATATACAGCAAGTACTCTCATTGGAGCATTGCAAATATCACTTATCTAAGTTGGAAAACCCTGTGTATCTTTCTAAATATAAATCACAGGCAATGAATGAATGGAGGATTTTCATCTTGGATCACCATGACTATCTCATGCCATATTTGAGCAAAATTAACACAAAAGGTGTTTGTGCTTATGCATCAAGAACACTATTTTTCTTAAGAGCTGATGCTACAATGAAGCCATTAGCAATAGAATTGAGCCTGCCTGGCTCTAGTGAGGACACAGAAATCAGCAGGGTGTTTCTCCCAGCAAAAAAAGGAACTGAAGCAGCACTATGGCAGCTTGCTAAAGCTCACGTTGCAGCTAATGACTCAGCATACCACCAACTAATCAGCCACTGGTGAGTTTATGTACTTTGTCAATCTCAATCCTGGATTTTCCATATTATTTGTGGAGTTTTACCCAAAACAAAAATATTTTCTCAAAGGTCAACAGCTAAGCATTATTTTCGCAATAGAATACCCCATGCTTCTGTTCTCTCTGATAAGTGCATTTTCCAGGTTACACACTCATGCAGTAGTTGAGCCATTCATTATTGCAACTAGAAGGCAGTTGAGTGTCATGCACCCAATCAACTGGCTACTACGTCCTCATTTCAAGGACACCATGCACATAAACGCATTGGCTCGGAGTATCCTCATAAACTCTGGAGGAATCCTTGAGAAAACACTCTTTACTGGTGAAATATCCATGGAACTGTCTTCTGAACTCTATAAAGAGTGGAGATTTGATGAACAAGCTCTTCCTGCTGATCTTGTGAAAAGGTCATTCATCTTAACAAATAGCCCCCCTTTCCCTTGCAGTTAGTTTCTTTTTGTTATCAACACAAGGGGAAAAAAGCCATAATGTCAACATTTAAGTTGAGATCGTATGATTATTTTCATGATCTGTAGATAGTTAATATAATAAACAAGAGAATAGGAAGCGATGAACACAAACATCATAAAATCTGTCAGGGATGTGCTGAATATTTGCCATGCATTCTCGAGGAAGTGTGAAACAAAATTCCGAGCCTACAAAACCAGAGTGAGCATGGTAGAAAACAGACACCTAGAAGCAGCCTGAAAAATTCAGAAAACATGAATTATTCCTCTAGCATGCAGTTCTAATTGTCTTATAACAAATGCTATTTCAGAGGATTGGCCCTGGAAGACCCGGACAATCCAAACAGCCCCAGTGGGGTACAGCTCCTCTTCGATGATTATCCCTATGGTGCAGATGGACTTGATATCTGGCATGCCATCAAGACATGGGTCACGGACTACTGCTCACTCTTCTACAAGGATGACTATTCTGTCAATTCAGATGTAGAAATTCAAGCATGGTGGTCTGAGATCCAGAACGCGGGCCATGGTGATAAACGCAACGAGGCAGGGTGGTACAAGATGACAACTCTCTTAGACCTCATACAGGCTCTAACAACACTCATATGGATTGCATCAGGCCTTCACGCTTCCGTCAACTTCGGGCAATATGCATATGCTGGCTACCCTTTAAATCGTCCCATGCTATGTCGAAAATTTATTCCAAGGGAAGGGACTAAAGAATTTGCTGAGTTCCTAAGAGATCCAGACAAATATTATCTTAGCATGCTGCCCGGCAGATTTCAGATGAGCCTTGCTATAGCATTAATAGAGGTTCTCTCAACGCACACATCTGATGAAGTATACCTGGGTCAGAGGCCACTGTTAGAGTGCACTGACAATGGAGTTCAGCAAAAATTCAGCAAGTTCAATGAACATCTTCACGAGATAGAGAAGACTATTATTCAGCGGAACAAAGATCCCAGGTTTAAGAACAGGAGCGGCCCTGCTAAGATCCCATACAAACTTCTCTACCCAGATACATCCAATGCAGGATCCAAATGGGGCATCACCGGAAAGGGTATACCTAACAGCATATCAATATAGCACCACTTCCTTATACTGCAAGCTGTAGTCCAATGATGACTATACAGTCACTATAGAGGTGTTTCTCCAAACCATGTTATGCTCCATTTTCCTGGTCTCATCCTGATAGTGATTGCATTACCGAAACAGGTTCTTTGTTTCTTAAGGGTCAAAGGGGAGAAAATATCAAAGGTTCAATTTAATAGTATTCATCCAAGGTGGTTTGTTGCCAATTGATTTTGTCCCACCTAGACAGTCATCAAAAGTGGAGAAAGCTAGAGCCATGGAATCAAATGGGACCATAACAGTTGTCTTAGATATCCATGCAAGCAAGATCAACTGAAAAATTATGAAAGACGGACAAACGGAGAAAAAGAACTAGAAGATAAAACTAATGGTTCAGTGAATACAGATATAAATTAAAGAAGCAGATATGAGAAAGACATATGAAATATGTCAGCAGCTACCAAAATACAGCACCATTTCCTGTGACCTTGATCTGTCCCAGAAAACCAGCAGACCGTTAACTACCAGCCAATCCTGCAACCATTCCATCTTCCATCTTGTAAGAAACATGGGTATTTATTAGCAACATCGACCCTGAAGTGCAAATGCTGCCGAATCAACAATTCCAGGATTGCCCATCACCATATCAGCAACCATTTCAGCAGTACCCAAAGCCTCCAAATGGAAGAAAAAGAAGAAGAAGAATGATTCTTTAGTTCAGCAGTCAAAAGGATGCAATATTTTTACAAAGCCAATTTCCAAATACAGGCAGGGAACATATGCTGTCACTAATCCATTAGTTTAAAACTGGAACAATATGGTCAAACTTAAACGCCTGAATTTAGAAGGGGGGGGGGAAAAGAAGGAAAGCACTCAAACCACTTTTCTTCAGTGGAAAAGAGGGGTATATATATTACCATAGAAAGTCCTCCTCCTTCATGCCCAGTTGCGATGATCACATTCATCAAAGCAGGCACAGGCCCAATCACTGGCTTCCCATCGAGCACTAGAACAGTGGAACATATTTCATAAGTACAGGCTGATGGCTTAAAATACAGATTTAAAATTCTCAAGTCTCAGTGCTTTAAAAAGAATTTTTTTCCTCTATGCATGTCCTGAAGTACATGAACTTACTATAAGGACGTAATCCTATTCTCACTTTTCTATCCAAAGTGAAATCTTCAAGGGACAGCTCTTTTAGTTTGGGAAAGAATTCTTCAGCCCTCTTCCATATATGATTAATAATGGACTCATCCACTTGAGTGCTATACCCACTAAACTGACGGCTGCTCCCTGAAAAGTAGAATCGTAGATGATGGCTACACAAGCAGTCATTGAATGAACAACTGTATCTAATTTTAAAGTAACATAATTACAAAGAAAACAAAATGCTACGAAGAGTGGAAGAGCGACATAAATATCCAAGACTTACAAGAAAGCCACACTCACTCACTGTTCGCCAAATACAATTACTCATGCAAGCAATATAGTGGTAAGGCTCATGAGATTGCAATTCACCCAAGTTAAGATCGATGATATTAGATATCATGGAACTAAAGTAATTTTTTTTACCAAGAACAAGGTTTCCCACTGTGTCCATGGTGGCCGTCATCGAGACGGACAGGGTTTGCCCTTCCTCAACTTTTACTGAGTGTGAACTTTTGCGATCCACAGTGTCATGTAGATGATCAACATAACCCATCTCCATCAGGCCATGGTTCAATTTAAGGGAACTAAAATTCTCAAGGACAACCAAGTGACCCTGTTAAGAAGATTAAATGCAAAACAGGTCTTATATACATCAAGAGCGAGATACAAATGCTGCTCATCTAGAAAGAAGGATTGGACTAAAGTACATCATAAGAAAAGAACCATCAAAATGGGAAAAAAAATATAAGGATATGAAATCATCCAATAAAGCAAAAGAAGAATAAAAATCTTGGGTTATGTGAGGAGAAGTCAATTCTTATCCCAGTTTCTAACCTTCCGAGGCTTGACAGGGACATTCAACAGAATATCTGATTCTCTAAATAAGTCATGTACCAAACATCCGCTCCAGCAACCAGCTGCCACTATAACAGCCTTCTTACTGTACAGTGTATTCTTGGAAGTCCGTACACCTTCAACCTCACTACTGCTATCAGATCTGTACACGTTAGAGTTGAAGTAGTAATCTCAGACCTTACACCCCTTGAAACCACAAATAAATTATAAATTCACAGCCAGTTGCAGAAATGTATGAAAATAAACCTCAATAAACTTGTCACTGGATCATGAAAGAACTCCGCGTATCTCCCTTTTGAAGAAAAATGCCTATTTTCCTACAAACACATGAACCACACAAGTATGAATTCCACCACATGCCAACTGAAAACAATGCTGACTAATTGAGACAAGAGAAAAATTAATAAACCTTTTGAATGAAAGCAACAGCACGTTGAGCATCCAGTTGACAATCACCGGGAAGAAATGCAGCCCCGCCATCTTTACCAACCTCAAGCTCAGGTTCCTTTAATCGCAAAGCATCACTTGTTAAGTACTCTGCTCTCAATCCAGCTTCAGATAATTTCTTCACCTTCTTTTTCAACGTTGCCGCCTCTTTGGCAGTTCTGCCTACCAACAAACTTCCTACAATAATAATTTAAGAAAAAAATCACAAATAATATCACACCGCCCAATTAGCTAAACATGAAAGTTATCTTCAGAGACTCTTAAAATAAAAATAAATAATTACCAGTCTGTTTCCAGCCTAATTCCTGTAACGGATCCAGGCCTTGGGCACGCACCTTCTCTGCAAACATTAGCCACAGTTTGTGGCCTCTCATTGCGAGGTCCCATGTGTCACTCTCTGGTTCCTTGTGCACCATCCACAAGTACCCCTGCCCTGTAACCGTCACAAATTAAAACAAAAACAATATTCTGAGAAAAAATAAATAAAAGGAGATATAATGATCAGAATTTGTTTCTGAGAATACCAGCGCCTGTTGCACCAGAGCAAGGGACGTCCTTATCAACAACAGCAACGGAAAGGTCCGACCCGATGAGGAACTGCCGGGCAATAGTCAGCCCGATTATTCCAGCACCAATTATTACAACATCGAACGTGTGAGTAGAAGAAGAAGCGGTGATTACGGGTTGAGTTCGAAAGGTTTTTGGTAGAGAAAGTTGTTTCCCGTTCGCGGTCAACGAGGAGCCCAAGAATGTTGTTTTGAAGGTGACGACAGGGAAATGATTCCTTGAAAGCGAAACGGCGTCGTGGTTGAGTGGTGGTGACTGTATGCGTAGCGTAACGGAAGCCATTTTTGGCTCTAATTTGCGATTGGAAGTTGAAACAGAAACGGTAGCCTGGAAAAGGAAACGATGTTGACTGTTACGACCCTCCTCATGAAGAAAGCGAGTGTAGCGAAAGTGGCTAGGAGACACGCCTGTGATGATTTCATCGTCACGGACGATCTCACACCGTTGATTTTATATTGCAATAACTGGAATTTTTGTACTGATTCAAGAGCCAAATCGTAACTCTATTATGTTCAAAAATGAAAGAAAATATATATTCAATGTTAAAATAAATAATTATTAGATAAACATGTATAAAATTAAATTAAAAGGCATAATTATGTTTTTAATAGGCCAATTTGATTTAATCATGGATCACATTAATATTTAATTATGATTATGAATTAATTTAGGATTCAATTGAAGGACTTAATTAAGTGCAATGACTTAATTATACTTTAAATTGGTTAAAGTAATTATGTTAAGGGTTTAATTGAAAAAAAAGTTTAGGAACCTAATTCAGGCTTAATTGAGAAAAATGAAATTTTTGGACATTAATTTTAATTTTTACCAAGTCAATTGGATGATCTAAGGTGAAATTAAAGAAAATCAAAAGTTTAATTGTCAATTAAGGGTTAAATTGTATAAATCCGAGACTAAGGACCAAAGTAAAAAACAAGCATAAATTTAAGGTTGCTATTAAAGTTTGGTGGGGATAAAATTGTATAAAATCTAAAGTTTAAGGCCAATCAAGAGTGTAATTAGAACAATTATAAATTGAAGGACCAAATTATAGCTGTGAAAAATGACCCCATTCTACAGAATTCAAAGCAACCAATGCAAGGTTCTGTATCTTGGTCTGATACAGTGCAGGCACGCCAACGTCTTCATCATTGCAAAAGTGGAAAAGACGACCTATAAAAATCATCCTTTGCACATAACGATTAGCTGAAGAGCCACCTTCTTTCCTATAAATATTTGCAGCATTTTGACGAGAGGGAAAAGAAAGGAACAAAAAAATAACAGAAGGAAAGAACTTCAAGAAAAAGAAGAGAAAGAAATGACGGAACAAGAAAAGGAACAGAGCTATCTTTCTCTTTGTTCTCCGCCTTTAATGACAGTGGCACACCTTTTCTTCTCCTGCAGCGACAACAACCCCTTCTCCTCTAGCAGCAACCAGTTTTTCTTCTCCTCTGGTGGCAGCAATGACAGCAATAACTCCCCCTTTTTTTCCGGTGACAACAGCAACAACATGTCACGGACTAAAATCAGAAGATGAGCTCGCAAGTGGAGAGAATCAGAGCTGGGTCTGAAACTTGAATCCCGTTAGCTCAAACGACTACGTTTGGGCAGCCAAACCTTAAGTGAAGACGATTGCGTTCGCATAGTCAGTTTATTTTTCAATTCCTTGTAAACGGCTGTGTTTTGTGCAGTCTTTCATTTTTAATTTCCTTAGCCAGCTGACACTCACGTGAGGATGCCTCGTGGGAGGTCATTATCTTGCTTTTAAATACCCTGCGGTTTGTTGCAGAAGAACAAGAAGAAATATAACAACAAATTGAGAGATTCTCTCTTTGTCACCTTCTCCCTCACGTAGAGTGCGTGTTCTCTTCCTTATCTCCCACGCAGAAAGCGTTTTCATCATCTTCTTCCCCAAATCTTCTTTCTTCTTCCCCAAATTTCCCTCTGTTTCCTTTAAGCATTTTCTAACCTGCAACAAATTGGTATCAGAGCCCGTCGTCTTCGGATTCAACAATATGGCACCAGAAACTAGATCCCAAGACGCAAGAAAGATAAACGATTCTCTGAAAGCTATAAATCAGAGGATCGATGAAAGATCTGATGATCTAGCACAGCTTAAGGTCATGATGAAGGAGATACTAACTCAGCAAATCACCATCAAGCAAGCCCTGCAAACCTTAACGGGAGAGGTAAGTTCTTCTCAGAACACTCGCACTACCCAACTCCTTACTCCTGCCAACAACTCAGAAGGGATGGGTGAAGGATCCCACTCTACTTACAAGTCATGCCAACCCCGGAGGGACTTCCCTACCTTTGTGGGGGAAGAAGTGCACAAAGGGTTGTACAAATACAACCAATACTTCGACCTAGAAGAGGTACCAGAATCTGACAAACTGAAATTGACCTCTGAAACTTATATCACCACTTTTGCTTTGAGTTATGAAGGAAAATTTGGAGAAATATATTCTGCAAACGAGAGGTGGGAACATAAGAAGCAATATCCAGGTGATGAGCGTGATATTTATGGCACATGTGGGCCTTTTGGATTCTGTAATACATAGAGCTTACTAATTTGCAGGTGCTTGCCGAGGTTGCCAAAGCCCATTTTGTGGTTCTGTGGAAAAAAAAATTCTTACAATTGACAGAAGCAACTTGGTAGGAGACAGAAGAGTCTGGCTAGAGGTTCCCTCACTTCCACCTTGAAGACAAGGTGAATTCCATGGGTGGGGCATTGTCACGGACTGAAATCAGAACATGAGCTCGCAAGTGGAGAGAATCAGAACTGGGTCTGAAACTTGAATCCCTTAGCTCAAACGACTACGTTTGGGCAGCCAAACCTTAAGTGAAGACGACTGCGTTCGCACAATCAGTTTATTTTTCAATTCCTTGTAAACGGCTGCGTTTTGTGCAGTCTTTTGTTTTTAATTTCCTTAGCCAGCTGACACTCACGTGAGGATGCCTCGTGGGAGGTCATTATCTTGCTTTTAAATACCCTGCGGTTTGTTGCAGAAGAACAAGAAGAAATATAACAACAAATTGAGAGATTCTCTCTCTGTCACCTTCTCCCTCACGCAGAGTGCGTGTTCTCTTCCTTATCTCCCACGCAGAAGGCGTTTTCATCATCTTCTTCCCCAAATCTTCTTTTTTCTTCCCCAAATTTCCCTCTGTTTCCCTTAAGCATTTTCTAACCTGTAACACAGCACATCACTTCTTCTCTTCGCCACGACATACTTCACCTTCCTCTATCAAGTATTGGTGGTAACAAGAAGTTACTCATCTCCCTTCATCCTCCTTCTCCCTTGCTACTGTTCACTGCAAGTGAACACTAGACAGTTTACGCTGGACGATGCGTCCACCCACTGAAAAATAATGGATTGTTTTTGGCCCATTTGGGCTGGGCAACCCAACCCTAAAAAAAAGAGCCGTTTCGGCCCATTTGATTGGGCATCCTAGGCCCCAAAAAACATATAAAATCAACATTTCAAAAAAAAAATAAACAAAAAATATTTTGTTTTCATGCATACGGTCAAATTCTAATTTTTTCTAAGCATATTTTTTTTAAAAAAAAAACAAAAATTTGCATCTTTTCCATGTTTTAAAATGAAAAATGGAATATCTTAACTAGTTTATGATTATCCATTAGAATTCACCTAAAATATCAAAAATCTTTCAACAATCATTTTGTTTTATTTTTTTTTGTAAAATTTAATTATTTATGTGAAGCCCGAGAAAAAAATATACAAAGAGGGGGAGTTTATTATAATTTAAAATATTGTTATAATACAAAATAATATAAAAAAGAAACAAAAACAATTGAAATATAAAAAAAAACAAGGAGAAAGATGGGGTCAAAATGGAATTAAGAAGAAATGGGACTATAAATACCCATCCCTTCTCTCATCCATGGTCGACTGGAAACTAGAAGGGGAGGGGGGATCTCAAATTTTTTCTTCATAAAACTAGGAGTAAACACCCAAAATTAGTAAACCAATATAAGTCTTGTAATTCTAAAGTGGAGAAACACAATTAGATGGAGAATTAAAAAGAAGAAAAGTGAAGAATTGGGGAAGAAAAAAAGAGAAGAGTGATTGGTTATATACAAGAAGAAGAAGACTAAAATTCTTCCAAAATTGTGAAGCAAAGTTTAGATTCCATCCAAGTAAGGAGTTCTAATTTCAATTTCTATGAAATTAACTTCAATTTGATTAGAAGTTCATGATTTTTTCTTGAATTGGGAATTAGGGTTCCTTAACACAAAATGTTGGGAAATACAGAAATGAGTGACATTAAATGGACTAGAATAATCTAAGTACCTTAAAGAGAAAGAAGAAATGAGTGCATAGAAGAGAGGAAGGAAACTAGTTCCCTTGGGCATGTCTCGGCAGAAAAACTGCAGAGAGGGAATGAGAATTTATGAACTTTCTTAACTAATTAACTTGCTACAAATGACCTTAAGAGCACACAAATGAGAAGGGTTTCCATGAATAAAGGGAAGGCATGATTGTGAATGATGAGGAAGTAGGGATTGAAGAGGAAATGGAAATACTTTCTCCATTTGCAAAATAGGGCAGATTTGTTGCCCTGTTTTCTGGGGGAATTTGGACCTGAAAACTACAAAATTCAGAGAGGGTCCCTTCATAGAAGTTGTACCTAGGAGTGTTATCTTTCCAACGAGTCTGACTCCATCTAATTTGGAGTCCTAGAATTCCAGTTACAGATAAAAATCTGAGGAGAGGCGAGCTACCACCCTGTTGGCAGATTCGGCCAAGTTGATAAAACGACAAAATTTAGTTATATTAAGGGTAGAGTTTGTTTTCTTGCCCCGCATAAAGGGTGTATTGATCTTCAAAAAAATAAGATGTGATGAATTTATGAGGTTCACTTGGACTGCCAATGAGCTGAAAAATTAAAGGATAATAATGAGGAATGCAAGTGGAAAAAAAAGGGGACTGGTAAAAGAGAAATAGATATTATTGTCATTGTTGTTTTTGTGTGTAATATGTGGACTAATATGGAATAATGATGGGTGTTTATGGTTTTAGGAGGATCCGCGGGAGGAGTACAACATCAACAAGGGAATACAAGTCGAGCGTTTACAGCATGTAGGTACTTGATACTTATATCTCTTCTAGTTAATAATTATTTTAACTAACTATTGAACTATAAGAAAACAATTTGGTGCTTATTGATAAGCAAAAGAAAAGGGTGAAAGGAAAGGTTAAATGAAGGAAAAAAATAGAAACAAAGGACTAGATTTAATCTATGGGTTCTTTTGGAGGAAATAAATAGTAACTACAAATTTTGGTAATGACAGTTTCTCGAATTTGATTTTGTTTGTCCCTGGTATGGTAGTTAATGATGTTAAGCAAGATAGTTAATATCGGCATTACCGGTACATGGGAGGAGAAATATAAATCTTAATTAACTATTCGGGTTCAAAATAGTTAATGATATTGGCGGGTGATGTCAATATCGACAAAATATATAAACTTGATTAACTATTCAGTTTCATAATACTTAATGGTATCGGCGGGCGACGAAGATATCAGCAAAATTTATAGACTTGATTAGCTTTCTAAGGTGAAAGCTAATGATGTCAAAAATTCTTGACATCAGCATACCTGAGAACCTCTCATGGTAATATGGAATACTGATTAACTATTTTAGTTTTAAAAATAATTAATGACACTAACGACTACATTCGTGTTAAAATTTTCATGAAATTGATTAGTTGTTCCCAGGATGGGCAACTAAAGACACTAATGGAGGTTATTAGTTTTGACAATCATCTTTTTGATGTGGAGGGGGGAGAAGTAATCAAAAGAAACAATTTTTTTTATATAACCCTTGAAAGGGGTTTATGGTTGTATTTAGAATCTCATATGATTTAAGCAGATAAACATGTTGTTTAATTTTTCTTCTGTAAATTGCTTGTATTTACTTGTTTGTTTTACTTATATGGAAAATTTATATTTTGCAGGTTCTTCCCATTCATGTCAGGAATAGATTTTAGGTTCTTTGATTCTTTTTTGTATAAGTTAGAAACTTAGGGATTTGTGGTGTAATTTTGTCATGCAGTAAACATGTAACCTGTATAAAATATTATATTCATAATATTTTGTTCTGAAATATTAAATGTATCAACCTATACTCGGGATATTAGAATATACTAGATTATATTAGAATATTAAATTGTGTTATGTATATATATGTATATGAAATCCTTGTGCTCGAATTGGCTTTTTATTATTATTATTATCTTATGCATGTGATGTAAGATGAAGTTTGTGAATGAATATGGTCCTGAGCATAATCTGGAACGAATTATGAAGTTGATTGTATTAAACATGAATGTGATTGTGGATGAGATGTGATTCTAAATTTGTGCAGGATACATTGTCAATAACCTGGGATCTCCTGATATAAGAAATTTCAGCGAGCAAAAAAAAAAGAAAAAAAAATTATTATGCTTCATCTACCTTTTATAAGGGGAAAGATTCACGGTTAAACTAATAGAAAAAAATTGGGGGTTGTTACAATTTGGGTGGAAAATTACATTATAAATTACACTCATTAATATTAAGAAGACAAAAATTTAGTGTTAAAATCAGACCTTGGAACATTTACGTGCTCGACCAATGAGGTAGAGACTAAAGAGAGAGATATTTCGAGACTTAGAAAAGACTAACAAATATAAATCTGACCTAGAAAAAAACAATTAAATAACAATGCAATGTACCTTAGGTAGGGTGCACTAGGGTGATCTATCTTCTCCTTGCATAACAAGTCCCCTTACTCGGACTCTCGCAGACTATTAGGTTTTCTAGTGACCTTAATATTAGACGACGACTCTTAAAAGTTATATTCATAACTTTATGATTATATAAAAAATATTTTTCCACACACCTCCCCCGTCTCCAGGGATGGATGTGCGTGAAGAAAAAAAATCATTGCGACAAATATAACAAAGTAAATTACCTGTTTTATGATGTTAGATATCTTAATCTTTTTTTTTTCTTTTTCAATTTCAATTTCATTTTTGTTTATTGTTGATGATTTCTTTTTCATTGCTTTACACAATTATCATTGATTTTTTTAATTAGATATGTACATAAGTTTTTTTATTTACTTCCGGTAGTTTATTTTAGTGTAATAAACAAATTGAAGAATTTTGTATATTTATGTTCTTAATAATATTTTGATGTTTGAGATTTAATGTTTATTCTTATGATTTTATTTTTATTTTTTTCCTTGAATCTCTTATAAAAGTTTTATCGTTTTTAATCTAAACCTTTAATCAAAGTTTACAAAGTTTTTTTGTCTTCTTTCTTTTGAAATTTTGTTATTTTTTTTTAATGTTTTTATTCTTTTCAATTTATCTCTGAAATTTAAAATTTATCATTGCCTTTTGATTTATTTTGTATTGCAATTTTAACCAAGGTTGTTAATACCGTTCCAGTTTTTCTATTGGAAATCATCTTACTGGAAAAGAATTAATATTAATTTAACAGGTATAATTTAAATTAACTTTAAATTATACAATACAAACATAAAGTCATACAAACATAATCTCAAAATTAAAAACATCTCTAAAATTCCAAAATATTATGATAGTAAAATGTTCTAAAATAAAAAAAATATTATGATTTTGAGCCGGAACAGTACTGAGACGTTCCGACCGGAATTTAGCCGGAATTAAAACCGAGATGAAATGGACGCCGTTTCTTCTCGGGTTTTTTGATGGCACGGAACGTTCCGGCCATTTCGGCAGGAACGGAATTAAAAAGCCTGATTTTAACCCTCTTTATTTTTATTTGTATTTGTTTTTGATATTTTTTTTTATGATTTTAACTCATGATATTTTCATGTATAGTACTTTTGATCTTATAACATGGGTCATGGTTTAAAAATTTAATAGTAACTTACTTTTTTATCTTACTTTTTTCTTTCTATGCTATTATACTATTCTCATTTATTTTTTACATATTAACAAATAATAACAATGAGACTTTTTGAGAATATTGTGAAGATATATTTCTATATTATTGGCAAACATTCATCAATATTCTCATCAAATTTCCTTGTATATGCGCATTAGACAAAAAGGTTCTAAGCTCTCAACCTCCCATCAAATCTTCTTTCAAGTGCACATTAAACCTAAAAGCTTTTAAAAGAAAAACATTGACCAGAGACGCCACTGGAAATATTTAGGATTTAACTACAGAATTTAAATATTTAGGAAGCAATTCAAAACGGGTATATAGGTTTCGAATTAAATTGAAGGTTTCTAAAGAGAGCGAGGGAGAGGATGATCTATTACAAAACTACCAAGAATACAACAAAGGAAACTCATTGTACAGATCAGGAACAGAACTGCATACACACACACACACACACAAACAAGTCGGCTTGCGCAACCTGCATAGTAGGTTTGAATCAGGGCATGCACCTCTTGTAAGAACCTAGGACAACCGGGGGTTTACTCGCTTACCTGGATCCACAAAATACGCTTTCCAAGAAGCGGGTTTCCTTGCATTAAAAAAAATAAAAGTCGGTTTGAAGCCTACAATGGAGGAAACTCACTTCTAATTAGAAACCAGAGAGAAGTGTCATATTGCTGCCAAGCTATTTTCTTCTTCGATAAAAAGGTGAAGTTCTGTGCCTCGACCTAGTTATGAATAAAACTAGCTACGCGGGTCTCGAATTCAATAAATAGAAACTAAACCTCAGAGATCATCCAAGTTAATTATCCATTCATTGCATATATCTGAAGACTTCGTTTTAGAATCAGCTTTGGAAGCACTGTCAGGGTCAGCCACGGCTCTGTCCAAGGAATCTGCTAATCTTGACTCCCATAAACCTAACCTACAAGCTCTATTGTAAGTCTCATACCCTGCAGCTCTTAGACCTTCTGAAACCATCTCCCTCAAAGCTCCACGCATGTCTGAGCACTTATTCATGGTATTCAGAAAGGTTTCTGACAACCCACATTGCCAGAAAATCACAATGGCGCAGCTATTATCTACCAATCGCACATCAAATTCCTTGGAGAAAGCTTCATGAGACTCTTGGAGCAGGCTCTTTAGCACCCCAGCTGTCACCCTATCACCAAATCCCCACAAGAAAACCAAATCCTCACAGCTCACAGTTCTCGTGTTGTTAGCCCATATTTTGACGTCTCCATTTATTGGTTCTTCAGATGCAGTACAGAATGGACTGAAAATATTTGCGTAAGCTTCAAGGGCTGAAGCCTGTTTTTCTTCATCTGATTGGACAGCAGCAGGATTGATTTTGAGTATACTGCATAGCTTAGCAAACAATTCACAAATCTTCACAGCATTTTGCCCATGAATAGTGTCTTCATTTTCCATAGCTGAAAAGATAAAAAAAATGGTGTACATCAATCAAGTACTGGACCAGACAGTCTCATGGACAACAATAATGATACACAAGTCAAGTGGTATAACTTCATAATTTGCCAAAAGAATTTTCAATTGCCTACTTCATAATGTTTGGAGACCAGGCAAGAAAATAGAACCTACAAGCTATAAATAAGCAATTCATAAACAGACTTCTGTAACACAAATTTCCATGAATCTTGTCTATCATATAGCATATGTCAGCCTGCTCATGAAAAAACCAGAGAGAGTAACTGACCTTGGCATGGAATTTCCATATCAATGGGTGTACGGAACCGATTCTTTAATTGAGAAATAGCTACAGGTATATTAGTAACTTTTCTCATAGGACTGATCTCCTTCATTAGATTGTTGACATCAATTACCAGGGGGAAAGCCAATCGCAAGGAGCACATAAACTCATCCACTGTTGGAGGCAGGGGAGCTATGAATTTTGAATGAATAAATGTTAAATCTGCATGTAGCGATAATGATCCATGAGATTAGCTATATAAAAAAAGATACTTTATTTTCAGATAACCTGAAACTTGAGTTCATAGATATACACCATTAAGGGAACCGTGCGTGACAACAGGCTTCTGAGAAGCAGATATCAAATCAATCACCTCTCGAAAGCCACGGATCTTTGTCATTAGTTCTTGTTCATCATTTTGAAGCTTTCCCTGTAAATCAAGCATCAATTAGACCATTAAGTGTAGCTTGACCATGATCATCACCAAGGATTGAGATATAGTTGCTACCTGAAGAAGATCTTTATCCTCCTTTGAACTTGTTAAAACAACACGAACTGCCCGTGTTGCTCCACCCTTTGCTGGAATTATTAAAGGAACAACATCATCAGCAAATTCTTGCAACATCTGTAGCCACCAAACATGCAAATTCAAGATATTATTACCAACAAAAATTGGACGCAAAACAATCTAATTCAGTAAAACCAGCAATAAGGAACAGAATCTCATGCATCCCTACTACAACACAGTTCTGACTATCCATTGAATCTACCTCAACCACAAGTTGTGCTTGGCGTTCACTACAAACATCTATATTCATGCACGGTCTTGAATCATACTCTTCATTTCCTAGAACAAGTTTCCTTAGGGATCTGACCAGAGCATCTGGAAACAAAAAGGTAAACTCATTAAATATACACACACACACACATATATATTTATTTTATTAAAAAAAAAGACAAAGGAAAGGAAATGAAAGGATGAATTTGGTTACCTTCTTTCCTTGTGCTAGTTTCTTTACATGTTTTTTTCCAATTTTTAAAGTGTGATTTAATCCTTTCAATGAATACCGAATCAGCAATGGAATGGATAGAGGTAGATTCTGTCACATTCTTTGCAAGTATTGGATTCCCAATCTGAATTTTTGCAGCAGATTCTTGTTCTCTGGACAAGTATGAGATACCTATCAAATCAAAAGAATCACACAGATTTTAAAAAGCAAGCTCAATACATGGAGGCAGCAGACTGTACTCGACGCTTGTCATGCTTCTAAAATGATAATGGGAAGCATTCGCTATCTATTTCAACAGGTAAAAAATAAACCAAACATGGATGATTCTTAATTTGATTAGGCTTAGACTTGAGAGTGGCTAGTTGTTAGTACCAAAAATAACTATTAACTCAACCTCATTCAATGATTTGAGTGAGACAGCAACTTAACTTTGGCTCACTTCTATTTTCTTTAATCTAAACAGTGTGACATTCTAAAAGATTTAGAATATAGAAGAAAGAATTAGAATCCAAATATGAAAGTACGCATATGATGCAATGCAACTTTAAGGGAATACATACCATCATTTATGCAAGAATTAAAGTCAAAACCTTGGCGAGCCATAGAGATCAAAGTCGAGGTTTGGCAATAAAAACTGTAAGAAGGCATTTCCATCTTAAGTTCAGCTCTTGGGAACAAATGAAAATTATATCTGAGCCAAAAACAATAACCAGTTTTAGTTCATCATCAATTCTAAATTTTAACAAAACAAAGATTGGTTAAAGATTGCTGGACTAACGGGTAGGCAGTGACTTTAGAAGCCCTGACAGTGAAGGGGCAAACAGCGAAATGAAGAACCTGGAACCTTTCAGCGGCATACTTGGCTTTTAAGTAAGCCGTGTCGGCGGTGTCGAAAGGGGAGACGCGTTGCCAAGGGGCGGCGTAGAAGCCGGTGTTTTGCAGGGACACGGCCACAAAATCGGAAGTGGAGACATGGGATTTTATGTCCTCAAGAGTGTCAGCGAAGTTTGATTTTTTTACTTGCTTTATGCTCCATTGCCGGTGAGGTTTATGGTGGATTTTAGTCACGCCGGTGCTTAACAGGCGCCTTTGTAGCAGCGGAGAGACGGCAACCATTTTTATTTTTCCTTTTATTTGGCGAACCAAGAGAGCCAGGGAGCAGGTAAATCAACTGAGCTGATTGTTTTCGTGTTTTTAAAGAATTTTTTTAAAAAACTTGTTATTTAATTTGTTTTAAATTAGTTGTTTTAGATATTTTAATATTGTAATATTAAAAATAATGTCTTTAAATAAAAAATATATTATTTTAATATATTTATAAATGAATAAAATATTTTAAAAAGTAACACAAATTTGATAATAAAATATTTTAATATTTAAAATATATTAAAATAATATATTTTTATTTGTTTAAATTTATTTTGATATTAATATATTAAAATAATTAAAAAATAATTTAAATTAAAAAATCTGTTATAAAAAGAATAAATGATTCACATGAAAGAACATAAATATTAAAATATAATCTAAAGAGACGAGAGAAATACCTTTCTTATTATGAATTCTTCTATATATCAAAGGTGTAAAAAAATACAAGACAAGTGGTCTATTTATAGGAGAAGAAAATGAACTCAAGGGTTATGGAAATTCAAGAGATAAAACTCAAGAGTAATGGACATTCAAGACATATAAATATAATTTATTATGAATTTATAACATTTCCCCTTGAATGACCATGTACTTTAAAATTCAATGGAAGACTTTATCTAGATACTTCAAGATTCATTAAAACAATGTCAAATTGCCTCATTAAAACCTTGCAAAGGAAAACCCAGTGAGAAAAAACCTAAGTGGAGGAAAAAGAGTACAATTTTGCATTGACTTCCTCTCAAAAGTACATGTCTTATGACAAATCTTTAAAATGACGCATTCCAATATTATGGACAAGTTTCATGAAAGTTGAGGCTAGTAAAGACATTGTAAATAAGTCTGCTAAATTATCACTTGATCTGATTTGTTTGATATCAATTTCTCTCTTTTGTTGGAGCTCGTGAGTATAAAAGAACTTTGGTGAGATATGTTTTGTTTTGTCTCCTTTAATATAATTGAATGGTGCAGGCAACATTATCTTCAAACAATATTGTGGGACCATTTTCAATGGCTGACAATCCATATTTTCTCTTAATGTGCTTGCTAATTGATCTTAGCCAAATACATTCTCGACTTGCTTAATGTATTGCGATAATCTCTAAATGATTTGATGAAGTAGTCACTAATGATTGTTTGACAGATCTACAAGAAATTACAGTACCGCCATAGGTAAATAGATAACCTGTTTGTGATCTCCCTTTGCGGGGATCAGAGAGATAACCTGCATTTGCATATCCAATCAATTGTGAATTTGATCCACGATAAAATAACCCCATTTTGATTGTTCTGCGGAGATAGCGAAATATATGTTTGACTCCATTCCAATGTCTTTTTATGAGAGTGGAACTATATATTGCCAATAAATTTACTACAAAAGATAAATATGGTCTTGTACAATTTGCAAGATACATAAGTGCTCCAATAACGCTAAGATATGGAACTTCAAGACCAAGAATTTCTTCATCCTCTTTTGGAAGTCGAAAAGGGTCATTTTTCGCATCAAGTGACCAAACAACCATAGCTGTACTCAAAGGATGAGCATTGTCCATATAAAAATGTTTTAGGACTTTTTTTATATACATCGATTGATGTACAAATATTCCATTTGAAAAATGTTCAATCTATAAACTAAGACAAAATTTTGTCTTTTCGAGATCTTTCATCTCAAATTCATTTTTCAAATAGGTTGCAGTTTCTGTGAGCTCTTTAGGAGTACCAATAATATTTAAATCATCAACATATACTGCAATAATAGCAAATTTGGATATTTTTTTTTAATAAAAATACACGGACAAATCTCGTCATTCTCAAACCCTCTTTTTAAGAGGTATTCATTAAGACGATTATACCACATTCGACCAGATTGCTTTAACCCATATAAAGATTTTTGTAATTTAATAGAATAAATACTTTTGGGTTCATTACAAAAAGTTTCAGGCATTGTAAATCCTTCAAAGATTTTCATATGGATGTCTTTATCTAATGATCCATATAGATATGCTGCAACTACATCCATTAAACGCATATCTAACATTTCTGAGACCACTAAACCAATTAAAAATATGAAAGTGATTGCATCCATCACTGGAGAATAAGTTTCCTCATAATCAATACCGGGTCTCTGCGAGAAACCTTGTGCAACAAGTCGTGCCTTATATCGCATAATTTCATTGTTCTCATTGCGTTTTCTAACAAAAACCCACTTATATCCAACCGGTATAACACCTTTAGGTGTATGGACTACAGGTCCAAATACTTTACATTTTGCAAGTGAGTTCAACTCTGTGTGGATCAATTCTTTCCACATTGGCCAATTATTTTTATGTCGATATTCTTCAACAGTTTGTGGTTCAAATTCATCATCATTTCTGGTGATGCCAAAAGCAATCTTAAATGCAAATACATCATCTATGATAATTTTATCTCGTTCCAAAATCTCTCCTGTATGAACATAGTTTATGGAGATTTCATTATTTCCAGGTACCTGGTTCTCTTCAGGAGGATCAGTATTAGGAGAGGATTTGAACACAAGATTTGATATTTGTTTTATGGATGAGGACTCTCCAAGAGTATCATCATTTATTCATTGGAGTTTTTGTTTTCTAGGATTTTTGTCTTTTGTTCCAATAGGTTTTCCGCGCTTCAGGCGTGGTATAGATTCATTTGATGCTATGTTGACCTTTTTCTCTTCAGGAATTTCAATTCTAAATGGAGCATTTGTAGCAGGAATATGAGATTTAACTACCTTTTCATTACTGGTGAAAATATCCGGTAATTGATTTGCAATATTTTGTTAATGAATTATCCTTTGAACTTCAAGTTCACATTGATTTGTCATTGGATCAAAATAAGATAACTTCGGGTTATTCCAAGTAATTTCTTCTCGTGCTTCAGGCACTGAATTTGCTTTCCCTAATGATGGGAAATGTTCTCATCAAAATGGCAGTCTTCAAAACATGCTTTAAAAACATCCCCTAATCAAAAGTTCAAGTATCTAATAATAGATGGAGAATCAAAACCAATATAAATTTATATTCTTCTTTGTGGACCCATTTTAGTCCTTTGTGGGGGTGTTACAGGCACATATACCGCACAACCAAAAATTCGTAGATGAAATATATTTAGTGGTATACCATAAACAAGTTGTAAAGGAGAATAATTATGGTAAGCACTTGGTCAAATTCTAACTAGTGATGCAACATGTAATATAGCATGTCCCTAGACAAATGTATGCAATTTTGATTTCATAAGTAATGGTCATGCAATTAATTGAAGTTGCTTTATAAATGATTCTGCTAGACCATTTCGAGTATGTACATGAGCAACAAGATGTTCAACATCAATACCAATAGAAGTGCAAAAATCTATCAAATTCTTGGGAAGTAAACTCGCCAACATTGTCTAGTCGAATTTTCTTGATAGGATAATCAGGAAATTGTGCTCGTAGTCTGATAATCTGTGCTATTAATCTAGAAAATGCAATATTTTGACTCAAAAACAAACAAACATGTGACCATTTACTTGATACATCAATCAGTACCATAAAATATCTAAAAGGTCAACATGGTGGATGAATAGACCCACATATATCTCCTTGAATTCTTTCAAAAAAAGATGGTGATTCTATAAGAACCTTTGATGGAGATGGTTTGATAATTAATTTACCTTGAGAACATGCAGCACATGGATTTTCACTTGGTAAAAGAATCTTCAGGTTCTTTAGAGGATGCCCATATAAATTCTCAATAATTTGTCTCATCATTATTGATCTTGGATGTCTAAGTCGATCATGCCAAAACATGAATTGTTTTGGGTCGAAACACTTCTGGTGTATCACAACATTTAATTCAATACATTTCATGATCGTATAATAAATTTCGGAAAAGAAAGCTGGTAGTTTCTCAAGTACAAACTTCTAGCCTGAAATACATGCGGTTATATAAAGATATTTTTTTTCTATCTTCATCTATTGATTCAATATGATAATCATTAGTATGTATATACTTAAAACTGAGTAAATTTCTTCTGGACTCAGGTGAATATAATTCATATTTGATGCTCGATCTTGTGTTATTTGGTAACACAATATTAGCTTTTCCATAGCCTAAAATCATGTCTGTTGGACTTGATATTGTAGTGACATTAACTTTGGTTAATGTCAAATACAAGTATTTATTTTCCTTAAGAATTGTGTGCGTTGTTGCACTGTTTGCCAGACATAAATCTCCATCATAAAAAATCATACAACTATTCATTATTTCTCCACTTCTGGTGGTATGATGGTTTACTTTTAGAAGGATTATCTTTTCTCCTTTTTCATTTATTTCTTCCATACTTATATCCTCGGTTCTTTCTTGTCTTCTGGACAAATATTTCATTCACTTCAGGGAATAGTTTAGAACCTTTTGAAATTATGCACTCTAGATTATTGTTGTAGGACAATGTTTAAGACATGAAAGTAGAGAATGTTTTCTCTAATATTTGATCTTCTGTGATATCTTTACCACACAATTTCAGTTGTAAGGTAATTTTAAAATGAACATAATTATATTCAATAATCGATTTAAAATCTTGTAACTTCAGGTGCAACCAATCATAACTACCTTGAGGAAGTATGATAAACTTTGGTGGCCATATCTTTTATTTAGATTTTGCCACATATTATTTCCTTCTTTGATGGTCTCTTAAAGATTCAAAAGTTTCAGATGAATCTCGACGTTAATATTTCATGACAAATAATTATTTCTAAAAATATCAAAAGTGATAAATTCAAGCTATGTCCTTCAAGACTGTAGCTTATTCAGCCTTAGAAATAATAGTTCTTCAGTAACTGCATTTAATTTATTTAATCTTTCAAGAAAAATACAAGTTCTTCAGGAACTGAATTTAATTTATTTAATCTTTCAGGAAAAATACTAGTTCTTCAGGAACTATTTATAATTTATTTAATTTTTCAGGAAAATTATTCCTTTAAGACTATTATTTGTTTAAATTTAGAAATATTAGTTCGTCAGGAAGTGTATTTAATTTATTTAATTCTTCAAGAACTTGTGATACTAGTTTTTCAAGAACTATTTTTAATTAATTAATTCTTCAGGAACTTGTGATACTAGTTCTACAGGAACTTGTTTTTAATTTAGTAGTTCTTCAGGAACTTGTGATACTAGTTCTACAGGAACTTGTTTTTAATTTAGTAGTTCTTCAGGAACTTGTGATACTAGTTCTTCAGGAACTGTTTTTAATTTATTTAATTCTTCAGGAATTTGTAATACTCGTTCTTCGAAAACTATAATTTTTTTCGATGAATAAAAATGAAAGAAAATTTGCCACAACTAAATTACAATAATGAAAAGCGAATATATTAAAATTGATATAAACTGGTTAGAGCATCGTGCTGATAACGTGTTATAAAAAGAATAAATAATTCACATAGAAGAGCATAAAAATTAAAATATAATCAAAAGAGACAAGAGAGAAATACCTTTCTTATCATGAACTCTTCTATATATCAAAGGTGTAAAGAATACAAGACAAGTGGTCTATTTATAAGAGAAGGAAGTGAACTCAAGGGTTATGGAAATTCAAGAGACTAAACTCAAGAGTAATGGACATTCAATATATATAAATATAATTTATTATGAATTTATAACAAAATCCAGTTTTTTAAAATAAAAAGAAATTTTTTATTATTAATGAAGTCGAATATGGGCCATGACCCAATGTTTTCTTGGTTTATTCTTCACCAGGCCGCCGAGAAAGATTGCAACTCTAACTCTCTCTATGTTCTTAAGTAAAAAAAATAAAATAAAAAATGTAGCATTAAAGGCATAGGGGTGCCCCTGGTGTTTACCTCTCTCTTCATGTTCTTAATTTTAAAATAAAAATATAGGGTTATAGGCAATATATATTGTTTTTTTTGTGTAAAATATAATAGAGGTATATGATTTAGGGTTTGAAATCTACGAAATATATATTTTTGGTCATGCTCCTAGTGTAAAAACTAGCAATTTATCCTCTTAATTCAATTTCTATAAATACTGATACAAGAACCTGAAAATTTAATCGAGATACATATAAATTGATCTCCGATACCTGATTACCAAAATAAATATCAAATTGTGATAGAGGAAGGTCAGGGCTCTTCATGAGTGAAGATTTTTTACCCTTTCCCCTAATATTCGGTACCTTTTGCTTAAAAACTATTAATTTTTAATCTCTAAAAATGAAAAGTTAAGAAATCTTTCCTTGATGCTTTTTTGAAAGCTTGTTCTCCAATCTTAAACGATAAGCAATGTGGTCATATTTCCTAAAAAGTAAAAACATTTACCTCTATTTTCCCAAGTGAAACAGTTTTTGCACGCAAAAACCCTCTTATGTCAATGATCTCTTTTATTTTATGCTATGAAGTCATTGGATCTCAATTTCTCAATTGATTTATGATTCAAAAGTGTTATTAAATTTTTGAAACGCAATGTCAAACAAGCAATAATAGTCAACTCAAATAGAAGTAGGATTTGGTCACGGCATATGCCAAGCACAAGCTTATAAATACAAGTGTGATGCAACGACAATAAGATCGGTGCTTGAAGAAGCAAAGTATGAGATACATTTACTCGTAGTGTAACATAGAAGTAGATGTTGTTTCTCTGCTAGATGGATTTCAATTCTTCTTGGCTACGTCTAAATATTGAAAGAGTACCAGATTCAAATAGGAAAGCCATTGATAATTGTCAACTCATTTGTTGTTGATCAGTCAAATATACAAGGTTATGTCTCATATCGGTTTTCCGGCCAGAAAGCGGCTGTAGAAATCTAATGCCTCTCGCGGTTTGTATTCCGGGACAGTGTGTCCTGCCCCCTGCACCAACATGATAATCAAATCAGGACAAGGATGATGAACAACTCAAGTCGCTGAATCAAATAGTAAGCTGTGACCTACCTTCATGGTTAGGAATGTTAAGTTGTTTGCATACCCTTGTGTATACCTGCAATAAAAATATGACACCCAGAAGGTGTTTATTAGTTACTCAAGAAAAATGGTGTGGAAACTGGAAAGTCAGAAAGATAGCCCTTTTTCGTTTTCCCTCTACGCTTTTTGCCCTAATGTTTTGAACTTTATGATTTCATCACTGAAAAACTAGTCTCCTCAGTTGGAACTCCAAGAGAAGGTGATTAAAAGAGGAAAAATAAATGAAGTACCCGGCAACTTGTCCATTGGAAGTCCATGGCCTCCATTCATCAACTATATCATATCCCATTGATCTCGTCCATGCTTCACTCCCAGTGTATGGAACACACATATCATGATCCCCGCTACAAGTAAAGTAAAGCTATAGCAGTTACTATCGTCTACGTAATTCAAGGAATAAACAGAGCAAGACAGAAGTGTAAGGACTGTCTGACCCATGATGTTGAAAAGCAGAGAACGACAATTTTACAGATGTAACCAATAAAGACAAGTAATGAACAAGAACGTTCGAAGTTATATGTCCATTGTTCTTTACATAAGCAGAAAACAGCTCCTTTCTTTTCCCGTCTTCACTTGTCTCACCTAAACTAATAAGATTAAGAACAAAAGTTTGAAGATCATGTACCTGAATATGAGGGCACGAATTCCCCTCAAAGTAAGGTTCCTGTGGTACTTAATCATGCTACCAGCATCATGATGAAAAGTGATTCTATCTGTGCACAACTCCCATGTGCCAGATACACTTTCCTGTTTTACATAAGGTTCATAAAATACGGTAACTGCTTTCAAAATGTGGCTTGACTGACAAAATTGAGCAAACTTACCGGTTCAGCATGGATTGCTTTCCTAACTGCTTCATTGTTCAGCCATGACGTGGCAACTTCATCATCCTAACAAAATGGCATTTCAGATGAATCCAAATTGTTAGAAAACAGAAAGGCAAATGTAAACAAAGAAAATGACACCATGTACACAGAGAGTGTCAATTTGGTTATAGTTAACCACGACAAGTTGTCTTCAAGGAACAGAGAAAAATGAAAAAAAATAAAATTCTTTATCCTTTTAGCTTTTGTTTAAACAGTGATGATGGACACTACACAGGGGGATGTTTATAGTTGAATGAAAGCACAATAATCGAACAATAACATTTCTTAAGCTTAAAAAAACTTAACATGTTGAATTTTAAATTAGTTTCGAAGAAGGTACACCATAGAATAGATTTCATAAAGTTTACTCATTTTGATTGAAAAATGAACATACAGTGGACTATTTTCATGTGATCTGTCCAACTTCAATATATATATATAAAAAATTGTCTCAGCAAGCATTCTATATTTTCCATCAATGTTTATTTAAGACCAAATTATATTTCGCCACAGGCTTGACATTCAAACCCTTCCCTTTGTCCCAGGGTTTCCTTCTCTTATAAAGCTTATGACTGTGTTTTCCTCACTGGCACAGTTGTGGCCTTTGTAATGAAAAAGAAAAGGAGTTAATATCAGATAATCAAGTTGGAAAATGGTGTCACATCTATGCAAATTCAGAACTTCTATCAGTAGTATCGTTACTAATTCTTAAGAACTTGTCACATTATTCAAGAGCATTTCAACTTCAATCTTTTTTTCTTCTTCTTAAAATCATTTTTTGTGCAATGTTCACCATACACTACTGGTGGAATTTTATAAGATAAAATAGCATTAAACATAACAACAATAACATTCAGCAAGTCTAGATAACAGAACAAGCCATCAGAATTCACAACAGAAGATTTCAGAAACAAATAAGTACATTAATACATAATAAAAGTCACAGGAATTATGACAAATATATATAGGACTTACAGTGCATGGAACACTCTCGCCATTGAGGAGCTGTGGCCAAGATGGAACAATTCCAGGTCTTACAGGAGCTCTAAAAGGCCAGGCACGGCCAAACATCCTTTTTCTCACGGGCAGAGGCCGTTCAGTCTCACCTAATTGCCGAAAGCTGGATGGTAACCTGATTTTAGCATCTGTAACTTCCTTTATATTTGAGCCATAATAGCATGGTTCTAGAATGTCATATATGTTTAAACCTTCAACGTCCTGAGATTAGTAAAAATATCAATGCCAATGACAAAGCACCTAGTGCAGATTATTTTAACTTTTCAAATTATGAGAAATCCACCAAGTACCTGGTAAACCTTTTCGAGTTTGCTCTCACAAGTTTCACCGAGTGGGTTGTAGAAATTTCCAGTGCACTCCTTGGTTACCTCCTGTAGCATGTATCGTGCATTGTCAGAAAGCATGTTTTGAGGAAAGATAATGTCAAAACCACAAAATATTATTAAGGATTTTATAATGATGTGAGACTCCATGGTGCAGATTTCCAAGTATTTAAGGAAAGCTAGCATATGAAAACAGCACAATCATCATAGAACGCTTATCTTCCTCACCTCAAATAACTCGTCTGGGATCAGGCCCATCCCATGTGCGAATGGAACAAGAGCATTGCCATCAAATTCATCATCAGTAACTCCATTTCCCACCAAATATCCCTGTATAAAATGCAGGTTTAAGTACTTAGCGGTCATTAATCTTGAATTCAATAAAAGAGGATTTCAAGAATCCATACCTTGAAATTGAGAACGGGCTTTACACCAGCATCGAGTCCTGAAAAAAACAAGAATGCGTTATACTCCCAAGTTCCAAAAACACAATTCATAGATTGAAAAAAGTACCTTTCACGACTTCATAAGCAAGAGTTGGCACATATATTCCAGCATAGGACTCTCCAGAAATAAAAAATGGATTAGAGAGGAATTCTGGGTATAGCTCGAACCACTGATTGCAGAATAGCAAATTACTGATATTCAGTATTTTGGAAAATAGAAAGCAGCTATAAACATGCTTGAATTATACATTTATCTTTCCCCTCTATACCTTGAGTAGAAAGGCGTGTGAATCAGTGGCAGTCTTTATGTCACCAGTTATATAATCAGTTTCTGTTCTTGGAATAAGAAAGCCCAACACCAGCAGGAGAATCTAAATATAAAAAGCTGGAAACCTGAAGTGCAAAGAATAATGGAGTGATCATTTCTTTTGCACACATGAGGAGAGAGAAATTAAATGTAGCAAAAATGCCAAAGCAATTTTATGACGTTTATTAGCACAGAAAAGAAATTATATCTTTTGACAGGAGAAAATTCGGTCAACCTTGGACCAGCTGTATGGATTTAGATGCAATTTGGGCAGATCTCCATTTGTTTTTGCTGCTTCAAAATTGAAAGGGCCTGCATATAAATTTAATTCATTGTTAAAAAACTGACAACTAACTCAGTACACTAAACCAAAGCTACAAGACACGGTTGTTTTCAGAGTATGAATTGGTAAAAAAATAATTAAAAATAAATAAATCCAAAGCCTATTGCATAGCTTGGTGCTGAATAAGATCATCCTTTTTTATTTTTGTTAATTCAATTCCATGGGGTCAAAATAGCCAAAATGATAAAATTGCTTGATGGGTTTTGTATTAGTGACCGGAGATTTTACCCTGGGCCTCGCCTTTTTGAAAAACTAGACTGACATTACTACTAAAAAGTAAAAGGTGGACAAACTTTTTCATGAGAAACCCTAATATCATCACTGAAGAGGAGCAAGGCATCAACCCCAATGTTATAACCAATCAAAATCTCAATCTAAGCATAAAACAGATAAATTAAACAGGGAAAACTTGATAAGATGAATATATACCATGTTCATACACAAATCCATCAAAGCTAGAGCATCCAGGTCCACCATTGAGCCAAAGAACAACTGGATCTTTTGATGGGTTCCTTTCTGATTCAACAAAATAGTAAAACAGTCTCTTGCCTTGACTCTCATCTATGGTCACATACCTTCCAAAAACAATCCAATATAGGCATTAATTCCAGTATATCAACTACACTGTGATTCCCAGAATTGAGAAACAGTAAAAAGAACCAGCTTTGTCTTTGACAAATCTTGAACCATCAGAAATGATTTACTTGCAACATATATACATATAAACATACACATACATATATATGTATGTATGTATAATTGCAACAGGAAATTTAATACAAGTAGTGAAATGACAAGGCAAAAGGAAAACAAAATACCCAGAATAGTGTTTAGAAGGTAAAGTGCCAGAGAAGCCAGGAAGCTGAGTAACAAGAGCAGTTTCAGGGGCTGAGTGGGTAGGTAAAACAAAGCTTAAAAGCATACAAAAGATCCTACACAAGATAGGACCTGACTTAGCCATGGCTAGTTCCTTAACTATGAATAGAATGCTCTGTTGGAACTGTATTTATAGATGCCTACGTATAATTATTTGTGCAACTTGTCGGAGTTTTATTTACTTTTACGCCAAGACAACAGAAGCAGACAGAGAAAACTAAGGTAGCGTTTGGCAAAAATTTAAAATTCTTTATATATTTTTATTTTATTTTGATAGGTTGATTTAAGAATATATTTTTAAAAACATATATATTATTTTGATTTATTTATAAGTAAAAAAACATTTTAAAAAATAATTATCACTACAAAATCAAACACTAACTAAAACTTGAAAGTAACCTCATAAATCATTTTTTAAAAAAAAGATAGCAAAATAAATTTAAAGTTTTGTTAAGACAACCTTGTTGAAAATAAATAAAATAATATATTTTTATTTTATTGCGCTTCTAAAATATAATGTTTACTATATTATTATTTAACAAAATAATCATTCATTTTATAACAACAATATTTAAATATATCGCATAACAATAATTAGTTTATTTTTCTAGTAAAATTTAATTAATATCAATAATAATATCAATTAAAAACTTGTCTTTTGAGCATGGATAGAAAACAAAAGCCAAGTACGTTAATGAGAAAATGACAGGGATTGCTGCTTCCATAATCTTCTCCACTCGAGCCTCTGTCTCTATCTCCACCGTTGGATTGAAAGAAGAGATTGCCGAGTGAAATAAAAGGTGGTCGGCTGCTATTAGACATTTAATTGTTGATTGATGTTTGCTTAATCGCGACATTTTATTTAAATGTTACTCGTGTTGATACCAATTATTATTTTTTATGTTGTTAATTTACCATTTTATTTTTATATATTAACTGTCCAATAAATAAAACCAGTCATTTGTTCTGCTCTAATAATTGGTTGCGTGGGTGGTCCATGCTTTATTTTACTTTTGTGTGGGGTTTGGTGTGATGATGCACTACCACCTTCCTTTTTTTCTTTTCACTTCAATTTTAATTTTTAATTGTCAATGTTAATAATGTATTCACAAACCAGAATAAAGATTAATTAATTTTGTACATTTTCGAAAACAAATAACCGAGCTTCATCTCCTCACTTGCTACTTATTTGCAACATCAAAAAACACGAGCATACTCTTGCATTACAATACATCTGTGACCTTGCCTATGATAAAAGCTTAACAATCCTTTCATCCCCCTTCAACAACACTCTTATCGACTTCCATTTACCATCGAAACAACAACAACAACTTTGGTTAATTCATTATGCAATCTGTTGTTTCCCTGTTCAGAGTGTTGAGCCAGTGCTTGCGTGCCCCATCTAAGAAGCAGTCACATGAGGAAAAAAAGGGCCATACAAGGTTATGATCAGCACAACCAAAAAGGTTCGGCTCAGACCGGCAGGTGACGATGCACAGGAAAAACTGTATCTCCGAGCCTGGTCCCTGCAGAATGTAAAATCAGACCATTAACACAGCTGGTGGCGTTCAGTAATTACAATGAAACTTTAGTCCACAGCCATTCAAAACTTGTCCAAGAAAGTTCCGAGATCAATAATTTTGTAAGACTTGCAAGCCATACTATGGTTACAGAATATGATGAGATATCCAGAAACGTTATGGAAAAACAGCGGAACCACCAGGAATATGAACAGGATAAATCAAGTACAGACGTGTTTCTTAAATCTTACTTCTGTAAGGATGAGAGTGCGCCACAATATATAGTATTATCAGGCAAAGGAACCTCAGATTTGTCGATCTCTGGATTCATGATGCTCAAATAGACTTCTTGGCCCAGATACCATGAGTCGAGATTCTCTGCACGGAGATTCCAAATGCCAGCATTGTCAAGAGAAACTAAAATAGCGGTCCAAGCTCCAGGAAAAACCTGTTGTCAGAAGAGAAATAAGAACTATGTCTAAATGTTGGTGGCTTAAACAGTCTACCAACTCCTTGAAAACTTGCTTGCAGCTCTTCCCGTTTTCATTCCTCAAATGAACTAGGCATAAAATGAAACGCAAACCACCCAAACCCACCTAAGATTTCATCATTCAATGGAAGAGTTGACATACCTAGTGGCATTCATAAGTCAAAAGCATGTAGTTAATTTACTTGCTTGTTGACCTTTTTGAGCAGCTTGCTACCAAAACAACCATTACATTCAAAGGGAAACTGTGTCATTCCAACACCATTATTCTTGGTGTTATGTTCCCTTGCATGTCATGATTTCATCGAACCATATACAGTTTATTGTTCATGCATGCAAGCCTATTCTCCACCTTAGCAAAATTTAGCTTTCCTACCAGTAATATAGTTTAGAGCAATTTCCAGTTCCTTGAAAATAAATAATCCCAGAACTGCCAACCCAATCAGCAGGGCTGGGTGATTGAATTAGCCTGACTGTCAACTATATTTCAGTCTAACCCTTTCTCTTATGGTTTTCCTATGGAAAAACTGTTGGGCGGTGGCTTGATACAACCATTTGCAATGACAGTTACAAGATAGAAGTACCTGTGTAGTGCTGCGAGCAACGCCATCCCATTTGTTGTACGTGCCTCTGCTATTTTCTGTCCACACTCCAAAATCCATACTACAGTGCAAACAGGAAATTTTGAAAACTATGTTTGAATATCTGAGTTCCCTTACTCAGGTTTAGAGACAGTAAGTGCATCAAAAATAAAAGCTCACCCCACAACAAAAAATGCATATCCATCCAAATGGTAGCTCTGGACAGTGGTATCATTGTTCTGAAAGATAATCTCCATGAACCCTTTGAAAGTGCCATTGATTAGGGAAGTATCAACTCTGGGATGTCTATTCATCTGTGTGTTGGGGAAGTCAAGCTTGTAGACCCCTGGGATGTTATATTGCTGGGCAAGCTTAAGCGGTGTTGATGGTGTTAAATATGAAATGCCATTGAGGGTAGTACACCACTTCCCGTCAATAAGCTCTGCAGGTCTATTGACGATCACATATACATCTGTCACAGTAATCTGACCATACTTAAAAGATCCCTGTGGATTTGGGCGAGCAGCACCAGCAGAGACGTTCCATCTGAAAATATGTAGTGATACCAAAAAAATCTATTAACAAGGAGAAACCATGAAAATCAAAGGTGACAAGTTATCAGCAACAGCTACCATGAAAATTAAACATGATTACATGCATATGGATTTCATGGAAGTGGCCTAGATAAAGAACCATGTAATAGATATTCCAGTTGCAATGTGGCTTAAAGTTTCCATTTCTGTAAAATCAGTGATTAAACTCTCCAGAATATAATGCATTCCAGATTATTGAATCACTCAACTACTATAAGCATAATAATATCTTCAATTGCTCAAAAACTTGGAGGTTAACAATATCTTCAATGTTAATCCAAAATGATGTATACTTAACTACAACCTTATCGATCTTGCTTGACTCATTGAGAAATACATGTCGTATTCATTAGGAGGATCAGGAAGAGGACCTGAAGCAGGTCCCTGAGAATTGGCATAGTGCAGGATAGCAACTCCAGAAGCTTTGGATGAATTGACATATCGAGGACTTGCAACAATGTAGTAATCACTGCTAGCAGTTTGATCCATTGTAACCAGGAACGAGTACGACTGCCCTACATGAATATCCATGTTCGTGTAGTTCTGCTGCACAGTATATGATCCTTCAGTCTCCACCAGAAGCAAGTTGTGGTTTTGTATTCTGAAATTCAAGCTGGTTGAGATACCAACATTATGCACCCGGAACCTGTACGTGTTTCCTGTACAGAAATATAAAGCATTTTTTTAATCAAGAAAGCAAGAAAAGGAATTTACAGTATCTTAAATAATAATTTGTATCTTAAACTTTGATCACAATTATGTGAAAAGCAAGCTTTTTTTTTAAAAAAAAGCTTTGTCTCGCTAGTCAGAAATTTTGGGGAAGCTCAAAATAAAATGGCAAAATGAATTCTTCCACGGAAAATTCAAGTTCTGATGAAATAAGAGCAAGTTGAGCATTGAAGACGGGGGCACACACATACCAGGTTCAATGTTTATTATCTGGTAAGCAATGCCTCCATGTACAAGTGCCTCGTCATATCTGTATGGACCAAAGCCATTAATAAGAATACCATCTGGAACTCCGAGGTCTTTTCCATCTTCAACATCTTTCCTCAGTTTCTGTTTCCCCATAAATATTGGCAAAGTATAGAACAAACTAATTAGCTAGCATTCACCGCAGGCAGTCAGAAAAAAGAGAAGAAAACGCCATCGCTACAGACCTTATGACTTTTAGTATACCAGTCACTAATAAAAAGTTCAACATCTGCATCAGGTACCGCGAATGGTAGTGGAATAATATCTCTATTATTTATAATGACCCCTCCATATCCACCAGCTGATCTCTGGAAGTTGAGGGAAGGGAAGTAAAAGAAACTTCCTATCTGATCTTTGACTTGGAACTGATATGTCCAATTCCACCCTGCTGGGATTGGACAATTAGTCCCTAAAACACCATCTTGCCAGGAGTTTTTCCTGTGTTGTACACCATTCCTACATCAAGCCAACCAACATTATCATCATCAATCCTTCAATTACCAGATTTTGATATCAACTTTAATAATTACACACGGCCGTAAACAAACAATATACCATGTAATGAGCAAAGGTTCATCAAGATCATTCTTGACATTGACAACAACGTTCCAGTTAGTAGTGACATTAAGAGTTGGTCCTGGAAATTGCCCATTAATGCCAATGACCTGGAATTTTATTTAAACCACAACAAGGATCATGGATCTGCGACCAACATCATTTTAGACTTCGGAATACAAGTAAGATAACAAGGACATAATTCAACCACCATATATAAGTTAAACTGTACAAATTACAACATTTCTTGAATTATACTATACATGCATGGGTGGGTAGAAGAAGAAGAAGAACCTGTTGTTTAATTCCAAGTGGAGAGGCAATGAGGTAGGAGACAGTCCAGTCAAAGAACACATAAGGGTCACCAGCGAAAGAACCAGTGACCAAAAATAACACTAGTACTCCATAGATGCATGAACATGGCGCAATCGAGGGCATTGGATCCCTACCCCTCTCTCTTGAGTTGCTCTGGTTATCTCAATCTTATCTCTCTCGAGATTCCTTGCTACAAAAATTGCAAGCGTTGTGTCTGTTTGCTTTAAGAAAATAGTAGTGGCGCTGTGAGAGAAGGAAAAAAGTCACATGGTTGTCGCAGTGGAATGAGCCGTTTGCTGACAGCTTGGAAGCAGAGATGACTGCCCCACTTCTTTTGGAATGGCGCAGTTCTTGCAGATTTCTAGAGACTTAGAGCCACAATCAGTGGTCACGGTGGTGATACTTTCTCTCAATCTTGCCAAAAAAAGGTACAAATGAAATGGGAATATGACTTTTTTCACCGACATGGGTTCTTTAGAATTACTTTAAAGTATTATTTAAGAAACATGAATTTTTTATTTTTAAAAAAAATATTTTTATATTATTATAATATGCGGATTTTAAAAATAATTTATTTTAATATATTTATACATAAAATATATTTTAAAAAATAAATACGTTTCCAACACTGCTATAATATATATAAGGAACTGTGTTTATTTAATTTAATTATTGAAAATAAATTAAATTCGGTCCTAGTTATAGTTTCTTGAAAACATGGAAGTAAGAAAAAAAAAACCCTAATTTGCTGTGAAAATAAAGATTCACATGATTTTCGATTTAGGTGTTAATAATTTTTGTATATTTTCATAAGAGGTATATTTTTTATTTTTTTATTTTAAACTACACTAAGAATAATTTATTTATTTATATTTGTAAATTACATGAGAAAAAAAAAATTGAGTACGAATGCATAAAGGACTCAACTTTGCCTCAGTAAAAATTTAAAATAAAAAAAAAAAACTCCATTCCGATAAAGAAACACTTAAGCACACCATTAGGCTAAGCCATTTTGTGTTTTTAAAAAGCAACAAAATTCTATTGCAAGAAGAAAAATTAATGGGGTTGTTCACAAGTTGAAATTCTCCCCAATAATTGAAAAAATAAGATGGAAAAGTGGAGTTAGTGAGTTAGAAGATTCAAGAGTCAATAGCCTAATATCAAGAGATAAAATAAAAGAGCAAAGTTAAATTGGGTTGTCATAACCTATTTTTGGATTATTCCCCAAATTTACTAGAAATAAAAAACTAAAATAAAACAAAAAGGCTGACGTGGTGGAAAAACCAAGTTGGAAATTTAAGATGGATTCGAGAGCTCAATCGTATCTTTATTATGCTCAAAACTAGAGGAAAATATATATTCAAGGTAAAAATAAATGATTATCGGACAAATCTGTATAAAAAATAAGTCCAAAAATATAATTATATTTTTAATAGATCAATTTGATTTAATCATAGGCCAAATTAAAATTTAATTATATTTATGAATTAATTTGAGGTGCAATTGATGGATTTAATTAAGTGCAAGTACTTAATTATACTTTAATTAGGTAAAATTAATTTTATTAGAGGCTTAATTGGTGATAAATTAAGTTTGGGAGCCTAATTTGGGTTTAATTGAGAAGATTAAAATTGTTGGAAACCAAATTTAATTTTAACCAAGACAATTGATCGAAATTAGAGGTAAAATTACAAGAAAATCAAAGTTTTTGGGTCAATTAAGAGCAAAATTGAAGAAATCTAAGACCAAGGATAAAAATGAAAGGACGTATAAATTTAAGGGCACTATTGAAGTTTGAATGTTGATAATATCATAACAGTCATAAAATAAAGGATCAAATTGAACTTTGTCATAGAAAAAAAGGACTAGATGACGTGTTGTCTGGTCACTATTTATTTTCTTCTCTAAAATTTAGCTAAAAATCCTGCTTTGGTATCAACTTTGCAAATGTATTTAATGCCTTTATCCTTCATCAAATTTGACAAAACATACACAAAAATGATCTCTTGATTCTTGACTATACTGGAGTATGGTAAGTTCTGATTGATGGAGACTACACAAGAGATGGTTCAGCCCCAAAGTTGACAACTCAGGTAGACTATTGTAGTGTCAAATTTAACAGCTTAGAACGCCTACTTTGAGACAACAGTTGGGGTGTTGTCTGGTCACTATTTATTTTCTTCTCCATAATTTAGCTGAAAATCCTGCTTTGGTATCAACTTTGCGGGTGCATTTAATGCCTTTATCCTTCATCAAATTTGACAAAACATGCACAAAAATGATCCCTTGATTCTTGACTATATTGGGGTATGGTAAGTTTTGACTAATGGAGACTACACAAGCGGTGGTTCAGCCCCAAAGTTGACAACTCGGGCAGACTATTGTAATGTCAAATTTAACAGCTTAGAATGCCTACTTTGAGACAGCGGTTGGGGTGCTTCTGCAATGAACCAATGACTGAAAATTTTACCCCTGTAAAGACAAGATTACATTCTTCCACCATCTATAAATATAGTCAAGATCTATGGCCTAAAGTGGGAGAAATTGGAAGCGAAAATTAGAACAAAACCAACCCTTCCCCTAATTTTTTTTTCATCAATGTTTCCTTTGATTTTTTTGGCTACTTTCTCCACTATTCCACCTCCCACTCTCAGTACCACCAGCCATAACTTTCACCTCACTATTGATGACCAGTAGCAGGTTTTTCTCGCCATCGTCAACAACATCATCCTCTCCATCAACATCAACAACAACTTTCTCCTTCACCTTCTTGCCATGGCAACAACATTTTTTTATACTTCCTCTAGCCAACACATGCAACCATTCTCTCCACCAGCACCTTCTTTAACTCTGGTTAGGCCTCCTCTATACTGTGGTAGCAACATATAAAACACTTCCCCCTTGTTCTAGCTATTGTTCACTTGCTTGTGAATAGTAGCTGCAACGGGGGGAAATGTTTTAAATGTTGCTAACCCAAACCCTAAACATTATTGGGCTAGTTTGGCCCATTTGGTTTGGGTAGCCCAACTCAAAATATATATATATATATATATATATATATAAACAAAAAAAATTAAAAATTTGTATTCAAAAAAAATACAAAAAATATATTTTGTTTTTCGTGCATACGGTCGGATCTTAAAACTTTTCTAAGCATGTTTTCATAAAAACAAAAAATTGCATCTTTTGTCATGTTTTAAAATGAAAAAATGGGATATCATAATTAGTTTATGATTATTTGTTACAGTTCAGCCAAAATCAAAATTCTTTAACAACTATTTTTATTTAGTTGTAGACTTTAATATGTAGAGTGAAACTACTTTGTAAAATACAACTTTAGATATTAAAAAGAAAATAAATGTAGTGCTAAAATTTGGATTGTAGAATGATTAAATTTTTTTGACCCAATAAGATAGAGACTCCCTCACAAAAAAAGAGAGATCTACTTTCAAACTTAAAAAGACTGATAAATAGAAATCTAACCTAGAAAAACATTCATATAACAATGCAACTTATGTTAAGTAGAGTGCACTATGAGTTATGCGTCTTCTCCTACATAATAAGTCTCTTTACCTAACCTCTCGCAGACCGTTACATTTCTTAGTGACCTTAATAAGGGGAAAGCTCCCCAAACTCAGCCTACAAAACCTTTAAAACCTTCAAAGAACCCAGTTCTTCCAAATACAAAACTTTTGGTTGATGCCATCAAAGACATCAAACATACAAAATCCTGGTATGACAAAGTTACCCAGGAAGAAGACGATCATTCATCTCAGAAAAGACAAACAGAAAGAATCAGTCCACCACTAGATTGATGTTATCTCCAAATCTCCAAAACTTCTTCTGACCATCCAAAATGTCTCAGTACACCCCTAGTGACTCTTAGTCACTTTCAGGTAGTGTCTCTAAACCTGTTTTCAAATCTTAGGCAGGTTCTTCCTCTCCAAAACCCCTGCTTGCTTTACAAACTACAACACAAGTTTCTTGGATGGTTGAGGATGGGTATTTCAATGAAAACCCCCTCATTGTCATACAAAAGATTTTTTCTCCAAAATGGAGTACCTTCCATGACCCTAAATGACCAATCTCATTTCCAAAAGAAATCCAAAACAAATATCCCCAGTTTCCTCCCTATACCTACTGGGACTACCAGCAAGCCTGGTTCAATACCTTTTCATACAAAACTCCAATCATAGTCATTCTTGGCTATTCTACTTCAAAAATTCCATAAACACTACAAACCTTCCCCTATAGTCCCATCAATGGTGGGATAATTTTGGAAGTCTTCTAGACATCCTCCACGAACATCCCATGGTTGAAGAAGGATACCTCTATTTCAAAAAAAGTCTACCAGCCCATTCCTTCCGAAAGGAGATTCAAACATTTTCTCCTTTTTTGCTCCAAATTTTTTGTTCCATGGGTATGCTCATGGTACTATGATTTTCACTTACAAAACGGATCTCCAGTTTTGATTTGCAAGTTCAAAATAAAATGATGGGATTCTTTTAAAGCAGAAAACCGAAGCTCAAAATCTTCAGTGGAAGAATGGTTCAAATCATAGAAAATCCTTCCTGTCATTCATCATAATTAGATGTCCAAAATTTTAGCACAAAATGCTAAAACTACTGCCCTCCTGGCCTCAGCAAAATCTAAAGAAGAATATCTTCAAATATTGCAGAGTCTTATTCCAAACCACGATCAACCAGTCTCATCCAAATCCAGCTCTTCAGGGTCAGTTTCGTTAGATGTCATTTCCCTTGGCAATGATAACGATGATGACTGTTTTGACATCCTACCACCAGTCAAACATTGACCATTCAAATATGTCGGCATAAGAGAACAAAGCTCGTGGCCCCTGCCACTTACAGAAGCTACAAAAGTTATCCCCCACTTATGTATACAAACATAATTACTTTGAGTGAAAGATTCCACCAGACCAAGGTGGTCCCTACCACTTCAAAAGGTGTCCCCCACTCTAGAGTAATCATTACAAAATGCCAAAACAGTTTCGGCTCCATGATCTAGGAATCTAAGGTTGCTCTTCTGACCTCCTTCTATATAAGGAGCATTCATTTTCATTCCAAAAGGAGAACAATTTTTCGTAGCAGGAGAATACAATCTATTGTATTAACCCAAAATTTCTCAATCCAAATCCTTATAAACACTATCTTGTAATCCAAATCTCCTCTAATTTAAAACACTTGTAACTACATTTCAAGTAATCCAAATCTCAAGGTTTATTTTCTTTGAACTTAAATCTTTTTACATATCTACATTTACATTTATTTCAAATCTAAGTATGCTCTGTTTCTGATTAAGGATCCTGACATTGTTGGTCTTGCCTTGTTCTTACGCATCAAAAATTCATTATGTTCTTCATTTGCATTATCTTTAGCTAGTTTAATTCCACCTTTAAGCTGAGTATTTGGTGTGTATATATATATATATAATGTTAGTGTATTGGTCGTATGCATGAAAAATATTTTTTGGTATATATATATATTTACCTCATCGCGTCGAAAACCGGGTATTTTCCATATGAGGTTGATATTTTAAAAATATAAAGCAAATACATACCTTAAAACTAAATATGCTAGAAAAATCATAAATCTCTTCCTCTTATTTATATTTTTTAGAATGAAAGAAAAAAAAGGGAGAGAGTCGGGTCCTCTTTAGCTAGGCAAAAAAAAAGCATGCGTGAGCTGCCTCACGATTGCCTCTTTAGCTACTGTTCAAGTGGATTATAATTCACTTGAATAGGAGAGAAAAGGCATGTATGGTATGATTAAGTTGCTAAATGAAGAGGAGTGCATGGAATACTAACCTGGCAACTGACGAGTTGAAACGGTGTTACTGGAGCTCTTGCGCAACTGGGACAATGGCTGATGGGAGGAAGTCTGATTGGGGGTGTGTTATGGGAAGTGTTTTGGCTAGGGAAGAAGCGGGATGAAGGGGACGAATGATGTTTTGGCAGCCTCTCTCTTACTTTTTCCTCTTTTCTCTCTTTTCTTTCTCTGTTGTTTTTCGCTCCTTTTCGACTGTTTTCTTTTCTCCTCCTTTTCCTCTTTTTTTTTCCGTTCAGAAGAGAAAGGGGTATATATAGCCTAGACATATCTCTTATTTAGGGAAGATTTAGTGCATTTAATCTAGGCTACAATATTTATGTTTTTGTTGTAGTTAGATAAACAAAATAGGGAAAGAAATATTGTAGTTGACATCTTGTTATTTTGAATGCAGAAAAACATGATTTGAAGATCAAATATTAATGGAGAAAATCATGGAAACCAAATAGGAAGTTTCAGAGAAAAAAGGAAAAAGTTGTAAGTAGAGGTTGTTTCAAAGTGACAATGAACAATAATTCTCGCGGCAGAATTTTCTGCTTTGACATTGGACATTGAAACGGAGATATCTTACGATTATGATATCCAAATTGGGCCATTAAAAACTCCATATTCATTTACGCATTCATTAATACAACTTTCATGAATAACACAAAGTGAGATAAAATCGTTTTGATGGACAAAATCGACCCGTAATCTGCTTGGTCAACACTGTTCCGACGAACTTTGGGATTTTTCTCTAGACATTCTAATGCACATATCTTGTGATTCTGATATCCAAATCAGGAAATTAAAAAACCAAAATTAATCTACACATGCAGAATTAAAACTTTCATGAAGGATTCAAAGTGAGAAAAAATCATGTTGGTGGTTGAAATTAACCCACAATCCGTTTGGTCAAAATTGTTTTGATAAGAAGGATTTTCACGGTGGCGGCCAAATAATTTTTTTTAGTGCAAATTCTAAGCAATTTTTCCATCCATAAACTTATGGTAAAAAAAATATACTAATAAAACAAATGTTACTAGTTCTGCGAAAAGAAAATAAAATATAACCCCTCGCAAAGAACAACATAAATTATTGTGACATTTCTTGAATCAGCCCCCCTCTCTTTTCAACGAGACTAATTATTTTTTTCTCAAATTTTAAAATTATTCTCTATCTATCCCGATAAATCATTGAAACATTAAACTTGGTTTTCCGACTAACAACTGCACATCTCGAGTCAGAATCATTCTCGCGGTAAGATTTTCTTCTTTTATACTAGACATTAAAACAGAGTTATCTTATGATTCTAAAACATAAATCAGTCCATTCAAACCCCAAATTCATCTACTCATATAATACTACAACTTTTATGAAGATCGCAAAGTGATACAAAAATCATTTTGATGGACAAAATTGACTCACAATCTACTTGGTCGAAACTATTTTTAAGAAAAGGATTTTCACGGCAGCGACAAAAATCTTTTTCTTTTCATGCAAATTCTGAGTGATTTATCCAACCTTAAGCTTAAGTTGGGTTTCTTGAATAAAACCTACAAATCCTGGGTCAGAATCATCCTTGCGGTAGGATTTTCTTCTTTTACACTAGATATTCAAATGCTAATATCTTGAAATTCTAATATCCAAATCAGGCAATTCAAAACCCCAAATTAATCTACAAGTGTGGGATTAAAACTTTAATGAAGGACCTGAAAATTTTTTTTGATAGAGAAAATGTACCCGCAATTTCCTTGGTTAAAATGTATTTTTTTGAACAAAATCAATATTTAGTGTGAATTCAGAGGGATTTATCCGACCTTAAACCTAGATAAAAAAAGAAATCCTAAATGGTCTAAGAATCCTAATGATTTTGAAAACAAATGAGGAGGATAAGAAAAACAAATGAGAACAAAGACAGAGTTTGAAAAAAACATTTTGATACTCCACTTTTGTCCATCGTCCAGTAACCATGTGCTAAACTCTTTCATTTGGTTCCAAAGGGGTGTATGCCATTTCCACTATGTGGGGTCTAAAAATGAGTAACAACATGGGGAATAACTCAGAATTGGATTATGATAATAGGTATGAATGATTTTCCTATATAAAATATTATTTCATTTCTTTACCCAAACCTTATAAGATCACCTCCTCCTTACTTTTTTCCTTTAGTATTTCCTTTGAGGATTGAGCTATTTAAACTTTCTTAAAATTTTAGGTTGTAAAGCAATCAATCATTTTTAAAGCTCTTGTTTAAGTCCATCTCTCAACCTTTCAATCTGATTCTATTCAGTGAACACAAGGGTAATAACAATTATGAAGAGGTTTTGAAATCACCTCTCATAATCGAACTAACATGTCATTTTATTTCAATGTTAAGAACTCATATTTCTTATCTCTACGATACTGGTGAGAGTAATACCTTGTGATGCAATCCAAGCTCTTAAAGATCCATTAGAGATTTAGGTTAGTCCACTTACAAGACTTAGAGTTAAGAGGTTCAAAGAGACTTTCATTGGACTTATTCAAGATACGTGGGATAGGTGGACTTCAAAAGAATATTAAATAATGGACTAAGGTGCATTGACCCGTCCCTTTTTCATAGGAGACGGGTCATTCCGAGTCTCATTTCTCATTTGAACCATTTTGTTTCAATATCAATATGTATTCCATAAATATTAGTATATCTAGTGAATCAAGTCATTATTATGACACCATATGTAACACCCTTAAACACACACACACACAATGTAGGTACACAAGAAAATCAATAGCTTATCACAAAAGAATTATGAAAGTTTTTTTTACACAACTTTAATCAACTCATGTCCACCCAAACTTTATCCATAATTGTTTATAATATTTTTTAGGTGAAATAACATAAATATATCTTTTTATATATTGCCACAATTGAAAATGAACATGACAGAGTAAACATCAAATTTGATGTCATGTACTTTAAATAAGAAACAACCTATAAATTCTAGTGCTAATTATATAAAGTTGATGTCATCATAATCAATACAATTTCATAATAATTTAATAATTTATTTAATACAATTCTTCAAGGTTGAAATAAATATAAGCATCAAAATTCTATAACTAATAAAAATATCTTGAAAGTTTACAACTAAACAAAACTAACTAAAACTTGTAACTAAAAGTAGTGATGATATCAATCTAGTTTTGAGGAGCACACAAAGAAATAAACACACTAACAATTTAGAATATAATTATATTATCATGTAATGGCACTTCAAAATCATTCATAAATTTAAATATCATTTCTCAATTATTATTTTTCACATAACTCATTGTTATAACCTTTAGGCTGACTCTTTCATTTAGCATAATTCTCCATATGTTATTTTCCACACAAGAATACAAAGTAGGTAAACTTAACATTAAGAATTATCATAACAAATCTTTTACAAACCTTTTATATATATATATATATATAGAAATATTAATATAAACAACAATAAATCCTTCATTTCAGTGATGTTATTTCCACACAAGAATACAAAGAAGGTAAACTTAACATTAAGAATTATCATAACAAATCTTTTATAAACCTTTTTTTATAGAAATATTAATATAAACAACAATAAATCCTTTATTTCACTTAAGTTTCATACCTAAAGTCTATGACCGATACCTTCCTAGTCTCCGTTCATGACTGACTATGAAATTGCCCATAACTTCCACACTTATGATGGTATATCAATTTTAAGATCAAATCCCTATTTTCCATTATTAACTTGATGTAACAACTTTGGGTGTCCACTTTCATGGTTGACTCTCATGCATAAAATGTAACAATCTTACCCTTCAAAAGACTTTGAACTTATCTCACATTCATGTGGTTGACTACTTTACACATAACCCATGCATCCATTTTATCATCCAAGGGACTTTAACTTTAGCCTCCACTCATGTGGCCGACTATTTTTCACAACACTTATGTAAAGATGTCTCCACACTGAGACAAAACGAGTCTTTGTCTTTCCATCAAGTATTATATAAATAAACAATAATAATATTGGAATTAGAAACTTATAATAGTTTTTTTGTAATTAAAGAGCTTGAGGTGATAAACCTACAAGTTCCTCTCGCAGGTCCTGTTCAACTTGCATACACACATTTTGTATTTTAATTTTCCATATTATAATAACCCATATTCCTTAAATAATCCAAAGGATTCAAAGAAAAACCAAGAAAGGACTAAAACACAAAATTCAAGTTATCCTAAAATAGTAGCCAAAATTGTTTTGCAGTTTTGAAAATTGTTTGCCTATTTCTTGAATTGTTCTAGTTGTTTCTCAAAAATAGCTAGCCCAACTTGGTTACTAGAAAACATTTCTTTTCTTCATCTTCCTAGTTAAAACTATATCCATGAAATTTCTAGTTTTTCTATCATTTCATGATCAACTCATACCCATGCAAAATTTATACTCAACACACTAAGTAACAAATTCCTTTGGGAAACACATTCCATTTCTACAAATCTGTCACGAACAGAAAATAGAAGAATCAAGAGAAACGAAAGGGAAAACTGGAACAATTAGAATTCAAATACATTGTAAACAAAACGCAGTCGTTTTGTGTAGATCTTTTTAATTCTAGAATAGTGCCACGTATGTAGCGGCCATGAACAAAGGACACTGGGTTCCTTTAAATTGCCATTTGATGGGCACAGAACAAACAACAAGAAATATAACTACAAATTGAGAGATTCTCTCCCTGTCACCTTCTCCCTCACGCACTGAACGTGCATTCTTCCTTTCTTCCCTCAACCATCTTCTTCTCTCTTATCTTCTTCCGTATTCCCCAAATCTCCCTCTTACCCATCATCTTCTTCCCCAAATCCCTCTCTACTCCCTACAGAAATTCTAACACGTAACATACAGCATCCAAACCATACAGGCAATGGTGTGTATTTGGGTCATAACCAGGAAGGTTTCTTTGAAGACGGATATAGGACATGGTTTCGTGTTCCCTTTCACCAGGAACATTTGCATCAGAACGAATGACCTTGATTTTCTTCCCTCCAGGATCATAGCAAGCAATCTTCTCATTACGCCTAATCCCAAAAGATCTAACAGCCCTAAAATTCAAGAAATTAAATCCTTCACCAAGACTTCATACAAAACACAACTGATATTTCTTGGATTCAATTGAAATTTTCTTGAACAGACCCTTTGGCTAAATCTTCTGTTCCCATGTGTTCTTTAATCGTTCTCTTCGTATTTCTCTAAATTCTCCTTGTAAGCAAATTCTTCCTTTCTTCCTTTTAAGAGCCGTTAATTATTATTTTTAAGAACAAATTAGAGTTCCTTTTAACCCTAATCTTCTTTTCCTTTTCTAATCTTGATCTATCTTTCTTATATTTATAAACCCTCAAGAAAACACTATTTATTTTATATTAATTTTTCTATATTAAGAACTTGGAGTTCGACAGCAATTTAGTAAGTTGAATGGTGGTATCCAATAATAAACATGCGTACAAGCAATGCCGGAGCATGAAATGATACGTTTTGTGAATTATTCATCGACACATGCTTATGAATAAATTGTCTGCAATTAGTAGCACTGAAATCATTGCTTGCTAATGTTTTCATGCCAAGACAGAATCATCATCATGCTCCAAGCCCACACATCCCCATCCTTCACATGTCATGTCTCTCGACTCTCTCCTTCCCATTGATGGCTTTCTTTCAACTTCATCAAGTCAAAACTTTTCTTTTTCTTTTTTTTTCTTTACAAATGAGAGTGGAGTTTATTTATTTTTCACGGATATGAATCATGATTAGTTGTTAGTGTTGTAAGAAAGGGAGAGTTAAGCTTAATATTCATAAAAAAAAAGGGATTGATCTGATCATCACAAGAAAAACGAGGGGCTAAATTTAACCTTTTCTTATAGAAGAAGAATAAACAAGTTAAATGCTTATAATTTTACCAATAACAAGTTAAAAAAAATTATGTATTTGATTAAAAATTTATACAAGATGAGTTTATACATATTCATAGTTTTTTTTCATGAATAAAAAATAAATTATTTTAAATTTTTTATAAATAAAATTGTGAATGGAATCAATATAAAAAAACACTAAACAATCAATGTTTTCTTAAAAAAAATAAGACGATGTTTGGTAGAGTGATGTTGATTGCTTTTTAAAGTATTTTTTTGATTAAAAGTATATTAAAATATTTTATTTTTTATTTTTTTAAAATAGTTTTAAGATCAAGACAGTAAAATTATTTATAATAAAAATAAAAAAAATATTTGTTTTTCAAAAAAAGGGTAACAAACGGCACCTAAAGTGGGGAGGACCCAAAAGAAATATGATTGCCACACAGAAGCTTGCTTTTTTGGTGTTTGGATCCATGTGTCAATCTTGTTTTTTTTTTTTGTGAGTTAATTGCCTTTGACAGTTTTTGAATCAAGCTGTTACCCAAACGCACCTTTATTATTATTTTTATGACAACCCCTTAAATCAAGCATTCCTTATTTATTATAATATAGCCTGCTACTGCTCGTCTTCTTCTTCTTATCCAGTCTAGCAGCACTGCATCGCCCTC